>JAGKQL010002809.1:0-29763 GCA_018398635.1 Cyprinodon brontotheroides | reverse complement strand
ACGTGGCCACGCCAGGCTTTAATTTTCTTACTGAGTATTGGACGGAACCACTTCTTTTTAAACAAGTAAAGTCGCTCGTGATTGGTTGGCATATATATATATATTTACATATATATATTTATGAATATATATTTATTCATTCATATATTTATTCATTCATATGCTGTGTATTTATGTTATCCTACACTACTACACAATTATTAGGCTACCATCAAGGACATGAATGAATTTATACAGGAAATGAACATTTGCCAGGAAGCTGTTTATGCAAAGAAAGAGCTTTATTAAAACACACACAACTATATACAACGCGTATCCAAACACATGGTATCTAAAAATCCACAACTCGATGAGCGGTCGTTTGCTTCACCGAGGGGTTGGAGGTAGCAAAACAGCATTTATCGAGGGGCAGTCCGATGTGCAGAGCGCCCACTGTGCGTAGCCCTGTTGTGACATCGCTGCAACGGGACTGCAGCAACACAGAGTTGAAGTGAGAGATCGAGCCTCACAATGCGGCGGCGTGCGTACAATCCATCCAGTGACACCGCCAACGACGCATCTTCGCCGGACATGAGGCCGCATCGTGGCGATCGTACAATCCATCCAGAGACACCGCCAGCACACTCTGCCTCGCCTTCAGCAGCTGAAAACAAAACAATGATCAGTGCACTGCATATGGACACAACACATCTATTAATGCACCTGGAAAATAGTCACCAAATAAAGTCTTACCCTCTTTCTGGCCCTACCCGAAAGAGATTGTTTGGCAGCCCCTGACGCGAACGCGGTGTTGGCTGGCTGCGTATATCTGAAGCTCCTGCGTACCGTCTCAAAATATGTCTTACAGGCAGCTGGAAAACAATTAAATGAGAGTGGTATGAATAAAAAATCAAACGCAAGTCACAGTAACAAGGAAGGAGAAAAAATTAAAACAAGTCACTTACACACAATGTCGTCTTTATCAACATCGTGCAAATCTGGACTTAAGTTGGATATGGCTCCGAGCAAATAGGAGGTCTGTGAAAACAAAATGTAAAGCTATGATCGGTATCTATCCATATCCATTTCCTTTTACCGCAGAATGAAAGCATATTCTTTAAATCTTACCCTTGCTCCGGGTTCATAGCGCCTGCAATTAGTCTCCGAGTTGTGAAGACGGCGTACTGCTTCCTGTGAATCACAAAAATACACTTTAATAAAGCTTGTTCTTGCAAGGCTACTATTAGTCGATAGCTTTAGGCTAGGCTGTTATTAGTCGTAGCTTTAGGCTAGGCTGCTATTAGCTGTAGCTTTAGGCTAGGCTGCCAATAGTCAGCCAGGCTAGGCTGCTTTTAGCCTAGCAGGCAGTAATCGAATATATATTTACCGCTAGTATCTCTTTTCTTTGAGTTCGCCTTGTTCGATGCAGAGTCGCCATCGCCACCCAAGAGGAGTTTTACCCCTAAAAATCCACATACCCTCGCTCCAGACCGCCTTGCACAAAGAAAAGCATAAGACCTCCACTGTGGCTGCAGACTGTGCCGCTCTGAGTTTCGAGAGGATCAGAGCATGCGCCAGATGAACCAGGGTTTCCGCGAGATCAATAAAAATAATTAAAAAAAATTCTATTTTTTAAAATCAAGGCCTTAATTGGCACTAAAATTATTTAAATATATTTATCGGCGTATTTATAATTTTTTTAATAAAAATGTTTTAAAAATGCTTAAAACATTTCAGTAGATATATTATATCGCTCCAGGCGGAGAAAAAGCTAGAGGATATATATATATATATATACGTATATATGTGTGTGTGTGTGTGTTTACATACATACAGGAGTCATGGAACTGTGCTTTTGCAGCTCCTCTTCCATATTTCATGTACACTAATAACTTGTGTACATGGTTCTTTTGTTGATGGCATTAAAATCATTTCAAATAGCATTAAAATAAAGCATTAAAATTAGAGTCCCATTCTGTATGAACCCTTTTGTGAGCGCGCTTAATTTAATACATGACATATTAAAAAAATCCCACCATCATCCAGTGCATATGTTCAGTTTCTGCCCAAATATATATTTATATTTTTGTAGATTTTGTAACAGGGATAAGGATAATTTCAAAACTGCTTTTTTGAATGAACTTGTTCACTACTCCCAAACTCAGCATCTTTTCATTCCCGCAATAAGAAGTTTCTTGAATGGATTTGATTAAAGTTTAAGTCCTCTGCATAAAAATAAATATTTTGATGGAGATGAGAAATCTACCGTTGGTGAATAACCAATAGTTTGATCCAATTATTTAAATAAACGGTGTTAGTTTTTAATATATAAGAATTGTGCTATAATTTCTGTCACCCATCTGTTGCCGCTATATTTTAATTTGGATCTAACCGAATTTTTCACGTTCTTTTTCCTGTTTGGTGCCATTGCAATTGCGGATCTTGACCTGGCCGGACCTTGTGACCACAGTGTACCAATCTTCTGATGGCTACTTCCAACAGGATAATGCACCATGTTATAAAGTGAATCATCTCAGACTCATTTCTTGAAACTTTTCAACTTAAGTAATTGTGAATTGAGCATATTGACAGACATTTTATTTTTTTATCTTAAATGCATTTTTTTTTAATAATTACTGCTCTAAATGTATTGCTCTGTCAGCTAAAGGTCTGTTTTGGTCTCTATACTTTAATTAAATAAATCAATTCAAGCTAAAATGCTTGAGAGTCTATGCTGAGCCTGATCTCTCTCTTTGTATCAGAGCCTGATCTCTTTGTATCAGAAAGGGGTAATCCCCCCCCCCGCAACCCTGATTTGCATTTGTATAGCTCACAGCATGTTCATTTACATGTTCAAAAGCCTCTCCTAGAATTCCATGGGGGGGAGGCATGGGGGGAACACTGCCTAAGAGAGTCCACATCAATTATCACGACAATTTCGGGGAGTTTTCAGCGAAGCCTGCAAATTACCGTAAACTGCCGTTAACCTGAAGTTCCACGACAATCTACAGTGCCACATATTGACGATAATCCCACTTTTCATGCAGTGTATATAAGGTCCTTTGTGCTTAGTGGCCCACCTCAGGCATGAGTGAAACCGCAAATACAAGAGCCATACCGGCTCGGACGTCGCCCGGGTTAACAAGGTCCGCGTCAGTTGCTAGGGAACCAGGGCAACTTCATGACAAATTGGCTACTGGAACAAGACATAAATGGACTAGAGCAGAAAACTTGGAACTGATGAAATGCTACTATACAAGTGTCCCCAGTGAGAGAGGTTACATGCAGAGACTATGGGAATCATGGCAGCTCCAACAACCATCATCAAAATTGACAAAGAAACAACTACTAACTCAGTGTTCTAACATCCGCAAACGGCAGCTCCTATCACAGCTAGAAATTGATGAGGTACAACTGACATGCTGAGGCAAAGGGGAGTCAGGACAACAGGTCAGTAGGGAGATATTATCATCCCAACACACAGAGATTAGGTCCCCAGCCCCAACAACAACAAGGTCTGGGGCAGCTGACCTATGACAGCAGATCATAACCAAACTGGATCCCCTAGTATGACGACCAAGACTGCCAAGGCTAAGTGACAGAGTACCCTCTGAAAGTCTTCTAGAAGATGTAAATGCAGCGCTACGTACTATCCCTACTACGCCACAGCTAGAGTGATCCTAGAGATGCTTGGCTATAAACACCACAGGCCATAAAGCAGAGCCCCCATGGAGGAGAAGGCTGGAAGCCAAGATCAAGGCAACATGGAGAGAGGTTAGTCAGCTCTCAGACCTGCAGAAAGGTGTACTTAGGTGTTACCTAAGTACAACAAGTCGCATTCCTTCTGAGGCTCTGTGAAACTGCCAAACAAAGACTCGCCACGCTTCCGGCCACCCTCTAAAGAGATATTGCCAAAGGGAGAAGCAGAAGTTGTGAAGAATAAAACCAGGTGTTCTTTCACCAACCCATCCAAAGTTTACCTGCCAGTGGCAGGTAATTCAAGATCAGATCCACCCAGGGCTGAGACTGAACGGTACTGGAGAAACATATGGGAGAAGGAGGCATCCCACAATGATGTTCACACTAGGAACAGATCACAGCTCTCCCAGAACAAGAACCGGTGGCTTAAGTACAACGGCAGACATCCAAGAAGAGCATCAGGTATGTAGGCTGGACAGCACCAGGCCTGACATGATGATTCACCTACTGGCTGAAAAACTGGCACTTCGTACTTGCGCCTGGCACAAATGAACCAACTTTGCTGATGGATGGGACCCAACCAGAATGGTTAGCAAGGGCCGGACAATTCTGATCATGAAGGATCCCCAGAAGGAACAATCCCCATCCAACCATGCGCCAATAACTGGCCCTCTGTACAAATATGGGCCCTGTCAGGGCATCATATTTGGCATTTAATAGGCACATGGCTCCAATACATGCACCCTTCCCAGAAGGGAATGAGGCAGTAACACCAGTGGAGCCAAGCACCAGCTACTGAGGCCGATAGAGCAGTCACTCCAATACTGTAAAGACCAGGCAGACAAATCTGTGCACTGCCCACCGGATTGACTATGCTAGAAACTACAGTCACGCCACATACATGGATACTGAATGTTTGGAAATGTACAAGATCAACAGGACACTAATAGTCTTCATCATGAACTCAATGAAGCTGTGGAAAACAAGTCTGGAAGCCAATGCAAAGCCAGTGCACAAGTCCCATCAAGTGTAGCATATACCAAGGTGATGCACCATCCCCCACCAAGCTGTTCTGCATAGGCCTGAAAACCCCTCAGCCAGATCATCACAAAGACTGGCTATGGATGATGCAAATCCTCGGCTGAACAATCATCAGTCACCTCCTAGATGGATGACATCCAAGCTGTATGCCAGGGAGTGAGGGAGACATTGACTCACCGATCCCACACTACCAGGATCTATAGCAATGACATTGGAATGTCATATGGACCCGGACAAGTGGGTTGCATGGTCTCAAAGAGAGGGAAGATGATCAGAACCGGGAGGGGTTGTTGAACTACCAGAAGGCCACATTACAGATGTTCCAGGACAGCTACAAAATACCTTGGGGATGCCACAGGCTAATGGTGGAAACCATGAGGAGATAGCAAGAAAGACCACCACAGCCAAATATCTACAAAAAAGTAAAGGCAGGTCCTGAAAAGTCAGCTGAATGGGAGAAAAACAAGATCCAAGCCATCAACACATATGCCCCCTCCCAGTCATCAGACACCCCGCTGGTATAATAAACTGGGCCAAAAGAGGAGATAGAGGCTACTGACATCAAGGCAAGAAGCTCCTCACAATGCATGGAGGGTTTCACCCCAAATGCAAGCACCCTGAGACTGTATACCAAGCTGCAGTAGCTTAGGAGGCCATGGGCTAGTGATAAGACCACTGTCCAGGATGAAACAACTATCCAATACCACTGTCAGGATGATGAAACGAAGGCAGGAGAAAAATCTAAAAGAGGACAAGAAAGGGAAGGAGAACATCAAGGGAAGGTGCATGCCGTATACCAAAGACAAATGAAGAAGTGCTGATATCAAAAAATCCTACAGGCTGGGGCTGGACTGAAGGACACCGAAAGTGAGGACAGTCGGTACAAGATCAATAGGGCTGGGGGTCTACCCGCCTGACAGGACCCCGGTGCAGACTGTGCAAAGATGCGCTGAAACAATGCAGCACATGGCAGCAGGGGTGTAAAATGCGGGCAGGAAGTGTATACATGGAACTCCATAACCAGGTAGCTGTCATACTGTGTGTACAGGAACATCTGCCATGAGTATGGGCTGGAAGTACCAAGGTCAAAATGGAAAACACCTCCTAAGGTAGTTGAGAATGACCGAGCTAAGATCCTATGGGACTTCAAGATCCAGGTGACAAATAGGGTGATGGCTAACCAACCAGACATTGTGTTGATTGACAAACAGCAGAAGAAGGCAGTAGTGATAGATGTGGCAATCCCAAGCGACAGCAACATCAAGAAGAAGGAACACCAGAAGCTTGAGAAATACCAAGGGCTGAAAGAGGAGCTAGAAAAGATGTGGAAAGTAAGAGCAGCAGTGGTGCCAGTGGTTATTGGAGCATTAGGGGCTGTGAACCCCAAACTGGGAGAGTGGCTACAGCAGAATCCAGGTAAAACATCAGAGGACTCTGTCCAGAAGAGTGCAGTCCTAGGAACAGCTAAGATACTGCACAGAACCCTCAAACTCCCAGGCCTCTGGTAGAGGACCTAAGTGAGGAGTCTCTGGATACAAGAAATACTTATTCCCATAAAAAGCCAGATCCTTTCTCAAGATTTATTCACAACATGTCACTGTTTAAAAAAAGACTGTAATTTGTCTTGACTCTGACTACTTTCCATTGCAATTAAGGGAAACAAACTCTGTCCTGATCAGAACAGGGCTGATTACCATGCAATAAGGGTGGTATGATGTCTTGTTCTCGTTGCAAAGATTAAATAAAGTGCCGACAGAATGAAATCCATTGATCTCCATTTATTTAACTGGAGTAAATAGTTAAATACTTTTTACCCATGACAACCTTCAGATACGTGTGGAGAGGAGTAGTGTGCATGTGAACATAAAAAACATCTGCTTGTGTTTATGCAGTATTTATTGCATGTGTGTTGTTTTTGCAGAACTCTGACTTCATATGACAGTACATATTAGAGAGAGATTGACCAAGATGGCGGTGCAAGTACATCGTGAGGCTCACGGTCTCTCCAGATTCTGCAATTTTGCTGTGATTTTCTTGTTCATATCGGGTCTGTTTGTGCAGAACAGTTGCGCCCTTACATCGTACACCCATTATGAGCTTTTGGATATTGGTTTACGAATTTCTGACAGTCTTGTGGACAACCTTCGACTCCTTCCTGAGATAGCCAGAACATCCGAGGCTTCGCACTCTGCTTGGCCGGGTGGAAGTGCTCCCAGGCGGCACCGAGATCGTAAACAAAGGCAGTGGAAGCGCAGAGGACTAAGAGCTAAGCTAAAGATAACACCACACCGGCTCACTTTACCCAGCATTTTCCTTGCCAATGTGCGGTCGCTGCTGAACAAAATGGAGGAGATTCAACTCAACATTACATACAGCAAGAGACTTTTGAACTGTAATGTCCTAATCTTCACGAAAACATGGTTAAACAGTGGAATACCAGACAATGCTATTGAGCTAGCGGTACTCCATATATTCCGGGCGGATAGAACATCAAATGGCTCCGGAAAGACAAGAGGTGGAGGACTGTGCATTTACATTAACAAAGCTTGGTACACAAACTCTGCTATTGTTGAGAGACATTGCTCAGCTAACCTGGAGTTTCTGATAGTTAAATGTAGACCATTCTATCTATTCAATTCATTCAGTTTATTTATATAGCACCAAATTCACAACACATGTCATCTCAAGGCACTTTACAGTTCAACCAGATCATACAGTCAAATTGATACAAAGTTTTCCATCTAAAGAAACCAGTTGATTGCATCGACTCATTGACTCAAATACAATCCCTCACACTAAGCATGCTTGTAGCGACAGTGGAGAGGAAAAACTCCCTTTTAACAGGAAGAAACCTCCAGCAGAACCAGGCTCAGTGTGAGCGGCCATCTGCCGAGGCCGACTGGGGTTCAAGGAGACAGAAGCAGAGACACAAAAAGCAGCTGTAAAAGGCGGCCCCGTCCAGGAAACACACAGCCAGGCAAACGAGCTCTGAGCCAGCTCCCATGCCAAAGGACGAAGAGAGCACATCCACTCAGTCATGGTCAGAGAAACAGGACCACACTGGAAAACAGGCCAATCTCCAGCATCTATAAACAAGGGTGTTGATGGAAGCAGCACAGCTGATGTTTCTTTCCAGGATGCCGTCACAGCCAAACAGGAACAGACGAGGCAAAGCTACTCTGAGGAAAAGCAGAGAGAACAGAAGGTTAGAGATTGAACTAACAGATTCTGCAGAATAGGAGAGAATGAAGCAGAATGATGAAATGGGGGTCCCTATGTCCTCCAGAAGTCTAAGCCTATAGCAGCATAACTATAGAGATAGCTCAGGATAACCTGAGCCACTCTAACTATAAGCTTTATCAAAAAGGAAAGTTTTAAGCCTGGCCTTAAAAGTAGACAGGGTGTCTGCCTCACAGACTAAAACTGGTAGTTGGTTCCACAGGAGAGAAGCCTGATAACTAAAAGATCTGGCTCCCATTCAATTTTTTTGAAATTCTAGGAACCACTAGTAAACCTGCTGATTGAGAGCGAAGTGCTCTGTTAGGAACATAAGGAACAATCAGATCTCTGATATAAGATGGAGCTTGGCCATTTAAGGCTTTATATGTGAGAAGGAGGATTTTAAATTCTATTCTGGATTTAACAGGAAGCCAATGAAGAGAAGCCAGGATAGGAGAGATATGATCTCTCTTTTTCATTTTCATCAGAACTCTGGCTGCAGCATTTTGGATCAGCTAAGCGCTTTTAACTACAGTTTAGACTTCCTGATAGTAAAGAATTGCAATAGTCCAGCCTTGAAGTGCGTCGTAAAATGCATACCAGTTTTCAGCATTCTTCGACAGGAGATTGCTCATTTGAAGTAATATTCCTCAGATGCGGTGTTAAAGGAAATTCTAGAAACCTCTTTGATCTGGGATTTAAATGACAGGTCCTGATCAAAAATAACACCAAGATTTTTTACTTTATTATCTGAAATCAGTTTAATCCCATCCAAATGAAGTGACTGACTAATCAGCTTCTTTTTCAGAGACTCTGGTCCAAAGACTATAACTTCTGTTTTGTCTGCATTCAGAAGCAGAAAGTTAAGAGTCATCCAGGTTTTTATGTCTTCAGACATGCCTGTAATCTATGTAATGGGTTAGCTTCATCTGGATTTATAGACAGATATAGCTGGGTATCATCAGCATAACAGTGGAAATTAATCCCATGCTGTCTAATAATTCTACCAATTGGGAGCATGTATAAAGTAAAGAGAATTGGTCCTAGCACTGATCCCTGTGGTACTCCACAGGTAACCTTTGAGCATGTTGAAGATCTATCATTAACATGAACAAACTGAATTCGATCAGATAGATAAGATTTAAACCAGTCTAGTGCTGTTCCTTTAATTCCAACAAAATATTCAAGTCTTTCTAAAAGAATATTATGGTCAACTGTATCAAATGCAGCACTAAGATCCAACAGGACGAGCACAGATACAAGTCCATTATCTGAGGCCATGAGAATATCATTAGTGACTTTCACCAGAGCTGTTTCAGTGCTATGATGAGCTCTAAAGCCAGACTGAAACTCTTCAAAAAGTTCATTATGGTGGAAGTGATCGCAAACTTGTTTGGCAACTACTTTCTCAAGAATTTTAGATAAGAAAGGAAGATTGGATATAGGTCTATAATTAACCAAGTCATCTGGGTCAAGAGACGGTTTCTTAAGCAGAGGTTTAATTACAGCAACCTTAAAAGCTTTAGGTACATATCCCTGTAACAGAGATAGATTAATCACATCTAAAATGGAGGAGGAGATCAAAGGGAATACCTCCTTAAATAACCTGGTTGGAACTGGATCTAACATACAAGTTGAAGGCTTAGATGAAGACAATAATTTTGCTAATTCAGAAAGTTCAACTGGATCAAAGCAGTCTAAACCCGGTTCAGATTCCATGACTACCTCAGATACAATCGCGGATAGAGGAGTGCTTATGATCTTATTTTTAATAAGATCAATCTTATTTATAAAGAATCCCATAAAATCATTGCTGCTAAGAGCAGGTGGAATGGACGGTTCAACAGAGCTATGGCTCTGGGTGAGTTTGGCAACTGTATTAAAAAGAAATCTAGGATTATTCTTATTCTCCTCTATTAATGAGGAGAAGTATGCTGCTCTTGCTTTACAAAGGGTCCTCTTATACAGCAGTAAACCATTTTTCCAGACTAGGAAGGACTCCCGCAGGCCTGTGGAGCGATATTTTCTCTCCAGTTTCCTAGCATTTTGCTTCAAAGTACGCAGCTCTGCATTAAACCAAGGAGCAAGCTTTCTATTTTTAACGGTTTTCATTTTCAAAGGAGCTGCGTTGTCTAAGGCAGTACGCAGAGAACTAGCAACCCCATCAACAAAATCATCAACCTGTGAAGGGGAATAAGCTAAGCTTTTGCACTCTGCAGCACTGCTCAGCGACACAGAGGAGAGAGAAAGTGAAGCAGATTCTTTAAAATTTATAACTGCACTATCTGATAAAGATCTACTAAAATGTAACCTTCTTTTGGGGGAGGAGAACTCTGTTAAAGTAATCCTGAAGGTTATTAGAAAGTGGTCAGAGAGGACAGGGTTGTGAGGAAATACTGTTATTTCTTCACATTCTATGCCGTATGTCAGCACAAGATCCAAAGTATGAAGATGAGAATGTGTGGGACTATTCACATTTTGAACAAAGCCAATAGTGTCTAAGATAGCATTAAAGGCTGCTCTTAAGCTATCGCCTTCAATGTCAGCATGGATGTTAAAATCTCCCACTATGATGACCCTGTCAGTATTTAATACCAAATCAGAAAGGAACTCTGAAAACTCATCTAAAAATTCAGAGTAAGGACCTGGTGGACGATACAAAGTTACAAAAAGAAGAGGTTTTCTTGCCTTGAAATTTGGATCAGGGAAATTAAGGGTTAAATGTTCAAAAGAGTTGTAGGTATTAATTGTTTTGGGAGTAATCAGTAAGTCAGACTGGAAGATTGTTGCTACTCCTCCTCCTCGCCCAGAACTTCTGGAGTTGCCTCATTTATGCTCACATAATCCTCTTGCTGCAGGAGTTCACTTCCACCATTATCACTGCAACCTACATTCCCACAGATGCTGATGCTAAGTCTGCTATGAAAGAATTTCACGCAGCAATCAGTAAACAACAGACCATTCATCCAGAAGCTGCTTTTATTGTTGCAGGTGACTTTAATTATTCAAACTTAAAGTCAGTACTACCAAAATTTCAGCAGCATGTTCTCTGCTACACCAGAGGAAACAAAACTCTAGACCACATTTACACAAAAGTAGCTGGAGCCTACGTTGAAACACCCCTCCTCAATCTGGGACAGTAAGATCACCTTTCTTTGTTCCTCACCCCCAAATATGCGCCCCTCATCAATCGTGTGAAGCCGTCAGTGAAGACCAACAAGGTGTGGCCTGCGGGAGCAGATTCAACACTTCAGGAAATGTTTCTACACACAGACTGGAGTGTGTTTGCTTCTCAAGCCACCAGTGGCTCTCACATGGACATTGACTGTTATGCCTCCTCTGTACTGGATTATATTAACACCACTATTAACAATGTTACAACCCAGAAGAACCTCACCATATACCCAAATCAGAAGCAACGGATGACAAGGAAGGTGCGACTCCTATTGAAGACACGCAACACTGCCTTTAGATCAGGAGATGCACAAGCCTATAGCACAGCCAGAACAAATCTGAAAAAGGGGCATCAAAGAGGCAAAGTACTGCTACAAGCTTAAGGCCCCGTCCACACGAAGTCAAAACGAACACGAAACGCTAATATTTTCCAGAACGTCTGTCGTAAAGACGGAGACGTAAAATAAATGTGATCGTCTACACGAATGCATGAAAACGCTGCAAAATGTAGGCATGTAAGTGGCGCTGTCGTGCCAAAGCAAAAATAGGCGATGAAATGTTGGGCATGCGCACTAATATTTATACATGGTTGCCCCGCGGGTCCATTTTCGTGGTTCAGTCAAATTCAGGTGCTGAACTATGTCGTCGATATTGCTCTGTTCTTCCTGGAGATATTCCAGAAGAAGAAGATTCTGTTGTAAGCCTGACAGCAGGGTGAGAGGCATGAGCAGCAACTACTCAACACAGTACGGCGCCATTGTTGTTGTGATACTGTGTCGCGCATGCGTGTTTAGAGGCGACGCTATGACGCATGTGTGTAAAAAAAAAATGCGGTTAGAGCTTAAAGATGGAAACGCGAAAACAGCGTTTCAAAATCTTCCCACTCTGAAGGCTGAATAAAAAAGAGATTGTTTACAGACCCCCGAAACGCCGGCTTTGTATGGATGAGAGGCTGGTTTGGTGAAAAATAGGAGCAATAGCAATAGGAGCACAGAGGATGCAGTTTTCTATGGCACTGCACTCTGTCCTCACACATCTGGACAATAAGACCACGTATGCACGCATGCTGTTTGTTGACTTTAGCTCAGAATTCAACACTGTCATTTTGGCGAAGTTAATAGCCAAACTTTGAGACCTGGGCATCAACACCTCCATGTGCAACTGGATTCTGGACTTTCTGACCAACAGACCCCAGAATGTCTGATCAGGCTCCAACTGCTCCATATCCATTACACTCAACACTGGTGTACCACAGGGCTGTGTGCTAAGCCTGTTTCTCTACTCCCTCTTCACCAACGACTGCAAGCCTGTGTACAAATCTAATTCCATCATCAAGTTTGTCAACAACACTACGGTGATTGGTCTTATCAGCAACAACGATGAGACTGCTTATAGATGTGGAGATCAAGCAGCTTGGCCTTATTTGTGCACATGAATTATGTTTTGATAAAATGCCATCAGAACTCCCAAATATTAAGTGCTCATCATAGACTTCAGTGTCCACCATATTGGACCAGGCACATTTGCTGCCATCCACATCAATGCACATTATTGCCACCTAGTAGATCTCATTTGAATACATCTACATGGCCCTGAGCAGTGACTGCCAACACCTCCCAGCTTATTAAAGAAGCCATATTTTTGTGTCTTTTCAGATCCCTAGAGCACTTTTGATTTTAAAGTTTAGTGCCAAAGCTGGAAAGTATCTCCTTTACTGCTACTGGAGACTTTCTAGACAAACATTCATAAAGCTACAGCCAATCCCTGCTCTCCAGAGCATAGTAGATTGGTAATCCCCGCTTCCTGCTCTCTATCTTGTCTGCTGTCATGATTCATGCTATTATTTCACATCCAGATGAAACGCTGAGAACATCGAGCCCGCAGCATTCTGAAGGACTCATCCCACCCAGCCCACAGACTGGTTAGTTCTCCTGCCCTCCGGCAGGCGCTTCAGGAGCCACCGGACTGGGAGAACCATCAGAGTAAAGAACAACTTTTTCCCTAGAGCATGAAAAGTCAGCTTTACTGAACTCTAACCCTCACGGATAGACTCTACTCTCATGTCCTATTAAAATTTCTGCATTTTGTAATTGGTCTGTTTTATGGGTTGCCTTCTCAATTCAAGACCCCTAATGTTCACCTGCACTCCAATACCTCTCCTAATTCCGGCCCCTTCTTCTTTTTCTGGATCTCCACTCACCCACTTTGACTGAATATTGATTTGCTGACTGTTTATTCACAGCACCAATTGTTTGCATTTACATCTGCAATAACGTACTTTAACTGTAATATGCAATTACCTTCCACTGCACTTTAATTTAGATAGCTTCTGTCCAAACTTTATTTATTCTTTTTATAGTAAAACCAATCTGTATATATGCTATTTTACATAACTGTAAAAACCTTTTTTATAGTAATATCCACCTCTATATTATATTCGGTACATATCCAGCTGTAAATTTAGTTCATAACTCTAGTGACCTATATATCATATTCATTATTTATAATGGTATTCCTCCCTATACTCTTTCGGTAGAAACCCATGTCCCGTATTTATGGAACATTATTTATCCTGCACTTGCTGCTATTGCACTTCTGGTTAGACCTAAACTGCATTTCGTTGCCTTGTACCTGTACATGTGTAATGACAATAAAGTTGAATCTAATCTAATCTAAATGAGTGGAGAATCTGTCAACCCAACATTGTCTAGATATGATGATCACTTAAATGGGGAGTGCAGGATCCATATAATCTACTGGCTACCTTGTTTTCTCCAATTCAAGACTGCCATTCATCAGACATCATTTCCCAACATCATCAGACATCATTGCCAATCTTTCAGAAAAAGAACTGTAAGCTATTAACAGTGTAGATGCCCACAGTTATTTTGTGTATATTGTTAGGTGGGAGAGAGAACTACATTATGCCAGTGGAAGGAGGAGAGCATGGTGGAGATTCTGCATGTTGGGCTATAATAAAAGCTAGTGTGTTAAATATTCAGACTAGGAACTTCTCTCCAATTCACCATTTTATGTTGCTCTCAAACTCTGATGCTTTTAAAACAGAGATAATGCTTATTCTGGCAGGGGCGTAAGTCAAGCTTGATGGCCTATTAGGCTTATTATACATTGGGTAAACCCTGCATGCCTGTTACAAGATAAAACTCTCCATTTAATTTTGACTCGTGATATAGGCAATTTCCCCATCTGTCTAACTGAGAAAAATATTTCTAACAATTATTTCACCATACCAACTAACCGTTAAAGAAGTGATGGCTGCAAATTCTAATAGCTGTAGTTGGTTGCCAGCTTTGTCTCCTCACAGCAGTCCTCCGTCAGGCTCGTAATTTTACAATATATAGTGTAGGATTAACATGAGACTTCCCAGAGGGTCTCTTGAGGGTCTCCCATGACAAACTGGTCCAGAAAACCCTAAGCTGATTCACATTGTATTGCATGTTTTGACCCTCTCATCCATGTCTTAGACACTTAGGTGAAGAGATGTGCATAGCACTCCAACAATCACCACCTGGTAGTAGGCTACCTGAATAGCAGAGTAAGCTGAACAGACTCGGCAGGACAAAGTGAAGAGTGAGGGGCTTACATGTAGGGAGGTTGTACAGCTGAAGGAGTCTTATTGAGCCTGGTTGGCTTGTGGGACCCCTTAAGCAGCATGCAGGTACAATAAGGCAAAGTATGCCACTGCCTGAGTGGTCACAGAAGTAAAAACTCAGCCCTGGAGGCACTTTGTCTCTCGTCTGGCCTGTGAATGCCTCAGGTTTCACTAAACAGAAATCTAGGAGTCTCTAGACTGCTGCATTGGTGACTCAGTCCCAGAGAAAGCGAAAGATGAACAGCTTGATCTTCTTTCTTTAAACGAAGATCAAGCAAAATCACATAAAAGACAGTCAACAATACAGCAAGCAAACAGCACCTTGTTCTTTAGAATCACATCTATAAATTGTTGTAAAATCATTTGATAAATGCCTTTAATAGAGAGGAAGGGTTCTTGGCTGTATTATTGTATTCAACCAGTGTGTTTTTCTCCCTTTAGATCTTCCACCAGAACCAGACATCATCTACTCATCAGCGAGGTAGTTCTCCAGTTCAACATTTGACCTCCAGTTGCTGCCCTCTGATTGCTTCATCCATCAGTATTCACTTCAACATTTTTTGTGTAATTGCTTAAGTCAGGTTACATCTATCATCATTGTGCTTTAAAAGCATTTCTCTAGAAATAAATGGTTAAAAGTATGAATTGTCACCTTGACTATTATCACAACTGTGAGAACTGGTTTCACACCTCCTGTGGGTTTCAGAGAGTCAGTAGAAAATATCCGGTTCCTTCCTGTTTGTTCGTCTGTAACTGATGCACAGCCAAACAGCAAGCAAAGAACAATAAACCACAATCTAAAAAAGGCTTCAGTGGAAACTTTCAGAGAAAAACCACAAGCAGCTGAAAGTCTCTGACTTGATTAACCATTTAAAAAAGTCCTCTTTCTTTTTAATTTTGTATCTTATGTAAATATGTAACCAACTTATATTTTACCAGCCAATTCCAGCCGTTCCAAGCTCTCACATGTACAAAAACTCATGGTTGCCAGGCACCTGCAACCTGGGCAACGTGCCGCTCCAGGCAAGCATGACAGCCACCAGAGCACAGACAGGCACCCATGCAGACCCACACCGCTGCTGTGGTAGTTTACCAGAAGATCTTGAATATATTAAATAACTAGAACAGGGAGTTATAGTTAATTAATAGGTAATTCAAATCAAGGGTAAAACTAATTTACTATTATGAGTTGAATGATTATAACTGTAATTGGCTTACTAACCATTTTTTTAAGCCTCTTACCTAAAAAGTTGGACTTGTGAATCCAGCTGTAAAAAAATGAACTTGTCTTTTACCAATTTAGTAATTTAGGCTATGGCTATCAGCTGAGTTATAAATCACCAACCAAATAAATGTGTCTCTGTTCATTCGGATGCTAATGAAAAAAGAGTGAATCCAGCTTTGGTGATAAATCATTAATTGTGTAAAATAAAACAAAGACCATGGTGTTATGATAAGTGTTACCACTAGGAGTCACTGTCGTGTTAGCATTGTTAGGTGGCAGCTAGATAAGAACAGAAGAAGAACCTGTACGGCTAGGATAGCCGAAAGTAAGGTTGAAGTGTTAAAAAATAAAAGTAAGTAAGTAGTAAGTAAGTAAACTTATTGTATAGCACTTTCACAGACAAAGTCACAAAGTGCTTCACATGATAACATAAAAACAACACAAGTAAAAAAACAGATAAAATGCAATAAAAAGCTAAAATAAATAGGGAATAAAACAACACGCTATGTGCTTTGGAAGGCTAGTGAAAACAGGTGTGTTTTAGCTGTTTTTAAAGATATCCACCGAGTCCAGAGAGCGCCCAGGGACAAAGGGGGAGTTCATTCCAAAGACGGGCCACCACCGCTTTGGAGGACCGGTCTCTCGGGTTTTCAACGGGTCTGAGAACCATAAGCAGGTTTTTGACCTGAAGACCTTTAGGGCTAATGGACCCGGCGAGATAATGGCTGGATCAGACCTGTCATGCTTGGCCAGGCGCCTGTCCATGAAGGGCCCTGAAGGTAAGGACCAGGATTTTAAAACTTTATCCTGGAAGCAACAGGAATCCAAATGTAGGGACTTCAGGAGGAGTTACATGGGCTGTCCTATTTTATGCGGGTCCAGGAGTCTTGCAGCAGAGTTCTGTAGACAATTTGGCAAGCGACCCAGCTCCTTCTTGCTCCAGACAGGTAAACAGGCTTTACAGTAATCCAGTGTTGAAAAGCGAGGCATGGATGATTCTCTCCCAAATCATGAAGTGAGAGAGGATTTTTCCTTACCTTGGAGATATTATACAGATGGAAGTAACAGTTCTGATCAATTGTTTTGAGTGTAGCGCAAGGGACATCCCCTCATCGAAAATCACTCCAAGATTACGTGGACTGGATTTTGGCTGAGGAACATAGATCACCCAGGTGCTGTTTAATGTCAGGGATGGCACTGTCAGGAGCAATAATGAAGTGTCTCAGTCTTATCGGTATTCAGTGCGAGATAGTTGTTGTTTAACCACTGCTGAATCCGGGACAGACAGTTTATCAGAGAGTGTAATTTGTGGACCTCTGAGGTTTTAAAGGAGCAGTACAGCTGTATGTCGGTCAGCAAAAAGATGGTATGCCACATCACTGTGCTGCTGGATAATCTGGCCAAGAGGGAGGAGATAAAGTAAGAAGAGAAGTGGTCCCAGGACTGAGCCCTGTGGAACACCATACTGGAGATCTCCCCGCTCAGACATCATGTCATTGACTGCCACACTGAAGCTCCTACCAGCTAAGTAGGAAGTAAACCACTCCAAAACTGGACCTGTCATTCCCACCCAATCCCGCAGCCGGTTTATCAAGATGGAATGGTCGACCGTATCAAAGGCTGCAGACAGGTCTAACAGGACCAGTACCGTACAGCTTCCGGAGTCTGCAGACATCATGATGTCACTAGACACTTTCAGCAGGGCTGTTTCAGTAGAGTGGTGTTTCCGAAACCCTGACTGAAACTTGTCGTAGATGTTATGGGTCTGAAGGAAGGATGTCAGTTGGTTAGCTACCACTTTTTCCAGTATTTTGCTCAGAAAAGGGAGCTTAGATATTGGCCGATAGTTTTTAAGTTCTGACTGGTCCAGACTGGGCTTCTTAAGTCTTGGCTCTATTATGGCATGTTTAAAAGAGCTGGGGAATACACCAGAAGACAAGGACATATTAAACAGTCTGGTGACCCATGGTCCGACTGAGTCAAAGATATTTCCAAAAAGCTTGGAGGGGAGGACATCAAGCAAATTAGCGGTGGGGGTCATTTTAGCAGATAATTCAGCAATGTCTGCCAAGGACACTGAATTAAATGAAGACCAGGCTTGTGAGGGCAGTGCAACACTAGCTGAGAGAGAGTAAGAAGAAGGTGGGATTTTAGTCTTGATGTTTCTGACCTTTTCAGTAAAAAAGTAAAGGAAGTCGTTGCTATCTGCTTGGCAAAGCACGGAGGTGGCAGAACTAGCATGAGACACAAGGGAGTTTATAGTGTCAAACAACACCTTCGGGTTTCCTTTATTAGATGCAATCAAATGCTGAAAGTACTTAGATCTTGCTTCTTTCAGCATATCGTTCAAAGAAGAAATGAGGTCTTTAAGATAAAGTCTGTGGACCTCAAGTCTTGTGGACTTCCACAGACGTTCGGTTCTGCGGCACAGCCTTCTAAAGTCCAGAATACGTTCATTGATCCAAGGACACATCTGTGTATGGGCAGCATTTTTTGTCTTAAAAGGGGCAATTTGATCTAAAATTTTGGCACATTGAGAATTAAAAAGGTGCAAGAGATCATTGACATCCAAACATTCCTGAAGACCACGAGAATCAAACAGAGCACAGAATCCTTCAGCTGTAGCTTCTGTTATGATCCTCCTTTTAGCCTTTGTAGGGGCTGGCCTAAGCTCAGGAGGAGCATTTAAGTTAAAGAAGATACAGTAGTGATCACTCAGGTGGACATCCTGGACACGGACATCTGTAACATGGAGGCCAAGTGAGAAGACTAAGTCTAAAGTATGACCCTTATTGTGGGTGGGTCCTGATACATGTTGTCTAAATCCGAATGATTCCATCAAAGATAAAAGCTCCACTGCTGGGTTGGATGTATCATCATCCAAATGCAAGTTAAAATCCCCAAGAACTAAAACTCTCTCCAGTTTAATGAGAGAGGATAAAAAATTATTAAATTCACTGATAAAAACACCAGCAGGGCCAGGAGGGCGGTAGATCAAGATGCTATAAAAAGTGTTTGAAAGACTACTTTTCAGCATTTCCACTTCGAACGAGTAAAAAAGTTCAGTTTCAGTTATTCTGCATGTGTACCTGTCCTGGTACACAGCAGCAAGTCCCCCGCCACGGCGACAGGGGCGGGGCTTCCCTAAAATGGCACAGCCAGCAGGGCACAACTCATTCAGATGATACATTTCTCCATCCTTTTGCCAAGTCTCTGTTAGGAACATAAAATCCAGACTTTCTCTGGAGAAGAGTTCACCAAGAGAGAGAGCTTTATTTGCAATGGAGCGCGCATTCAGCAACCCACACCTCAATGTTGATGACGTCACTGTCGTACTCACTGGGCGCAACGGGATTTGTCGTAGCCAACGCTGACGCTGCGGTGTCCAGCTGTTCCAGCAGCTCAGCTGAAACTCCGTTGTTGACATGGAAGATGAGAATGATCCTGATCGCCGGGCAGCGCTTCCATCAGGATCGCGGCTCGGCGGAGGCTCGACCCAGACGGGCTGGAGCAGGGGTGGCGGCGGCGACACGGTTCCAATGGCGTTCTCCTGGAGAGGGACCGGTCGTAACCAGCGGTAGCGTCGGGCAGAGAGAGAAGAGCCAGTAGTCCGTGCAGCATGTTTGATCTTCAGCTGGACACCAGATCTGCAGCCTCTCCTCCGCGACCTTTTCCTGGAGTTTCCTGGGACTCGCAACAGGAGCAGGTATTCAGGGCAAGAGGGCGGGCACACAACCGGTGGAGGGAACGTTCGTTTGTAGCTGTCCCAGCCACCGCAGCGGCATTCCATAGCCGTTTTGATGCCAAAAAGAGAGCTGCGATCATAAGTCCAAATAGCGCTGGCACATCCATTGGGTACTAAGAAATACAGAACGGCGTAGATTACTGAGGCCAGTGAGAAAGATCGACCAGTGGACAGACAGGCAGAGGTGAGCCCACACACAAGCACCATCTTGCATGGGAGATGGCTCGGATGTAAGTAGTGCCATTTCTGGAAAGTACACTATGACAAGAGCAAGACTCCTCCATTATTAAAGACACGAACACGACACATGGGTTAAAATACAATGGCACCTTTATTAGCTCCAGTCACACACAGTATTACATCTAATAAATAAGCAGAAACTAAATACTCCTGAAAATAAGAAAAAGTAAAGAAATAAAAGGAGAAGAGGGGTTTTGTTGGGATCTGGAGGCTTGTCCACTTTCTGCCTGAGATCTCCTCCTGAGGACATGAGCTCACCTACACACCTGTTTCCTGTCTCCTCGTCAGAGGACCTACTTAAGGAGGAGGAGACTGACACTTCCCTGCCAGAGTGTTGGCCAGTAATGGTTAGCAAAACCTGAGCCAGCCTGCCTTATCTGTAAACCTGATTTCTGAGAACCTGTCTGATCCTGTTTCTCTCTGCGTCACAGATCCTGACTTTCCTCAAACCTGAAATCCTGGAGAGAGAAATCTTTGTCTGGAATCTGCCTGCCTGCACTTAGTCTCAGTCTCTGCCTCAGCCCTCTGCCTGCCGACTAGCCTCTGGACTCATAAGGTTCCCCCCCTGCTGATCAGATCCATCTCTGAGCAGGTATTTTACCTCGTCATCTGTTAACTGCTAGTTTTCCCTGGATCATCTCTAACTGCCCTGTCCTCCTCAGTGGTGTTCCTCCCGTGACCAGTACGAAGAACCCAGAACCAGTGCATCACTTTACCTGTGAACCTTGTTCAATAAACCATTTAAAGACACACTATGCAACATTTTTCAGTTAATTAATGTGTTCCATAACGTTATGAATGATTAAATGATTCATTTCAGGTTGAACAAAGGTATTCTCGGCCGCCCTGGTGGTCTGTGGGGGAAATACTGCACTTGCAATTGCAGGAGCACCGACCCGCACCCACAGGCTCAGAAGTCTCGCGAGAGTCAGTCTTGCTTTACGGCGAGAACTGCTACACCCCCCAGTTAAAAGCATGCTAGTTGCTAGCACAGTGGCGATCTTTGTGCAGTTATGCTACGTTCACGCAGCAAAAGCAGCAAAATCGCGTCTGCTGCTTCATTTTTGCTGCTTGTACCAGTTAGTTCTGACGCGCGGCTGAAGCAGCTTTGCTGCTGTGGTGCAAAAGTGTGTCTGACGCGCGTTGGGCGGAGCTTCACTATCCATTCTCTGCCTTGCAGCTATATTTGCTGTGATCAGTGGGAATAAAGTAGTTTTAATATGTGTTTAAGTGAGAAAATACACCTGAAAACGTAATCAGTGCAGTCAGTTCATTCAGATTATTATCCTGCCTTCAATATTTTTTCTGTCGGAGCCGCTCAGGCCCCCACATACCAGCGGGGCGCCGACATTAGGGATCCCTTCATCAGCAGCCTCTGGCCGGGTTGCCTCCTCGCGGTTCACCGCGGCAGCTGGTAGGTGTTTTTTATCTAAATAATCCAAACTGCATATTCTGCTGGCAGATTTCTGCATTTTAAGTTAATTTAGGCGTCAAACTGTTTAAGAGGACTGATCATATATCAGCAGCAGCAGATAAAATGTGAATAAACTGTCATGCAGAGATATTAAATGCAGTAAAAACAGTGAAGTTTCAATCAGTTTTATGAGGAAAAATGTATTATGACTTAGGAATGCATTAAACTTAGACTTGTCATGATGGGTTTCAGAGATTTTGCCCACATGCAGATACAACTCAGAGGCGGATGAAAAGTTTAACAGTTAATTGAAATGTGACACTAAGGGAGACAAAAACCAAAGATTCTCAGCTTGGGAAATATCCAGGGGTCAGGTAAACTGGAACCGGAAACACTAAAGGGAGATCAGAGTGATGAGTTCTAGGTCCATGGAAATTTTAAGATCAATACTGAAATAAAGGTCCATGGAAATATTTTAGGTCAATACTGAAATAAGGCCAGGGAAGGACTCACTGCTCCTTGGTTCCTGCTTTTGGGGACTGTACAGATAAGGAGATACTTGGCTGGAGGGCGGACAGGCAGACTAGTAGCGGTCCAGAGGAGCAGCGGAATGGACTGTCAACGAGCTTTCCTGAAGTGGACTGGAAACTGAGGCGGTAAATTATTTCCTTAATCTCAGGGAGACGAATAATTTCTTCCAAGGCTTTAAGGAACAGGCTTATCCATTAGCTCAGGAAATAATCCTACCGGAGACCACAAAGGAGAACAAAGGGTTAGAACCTTGGACTCAGAGAGACAAAAACTCAAAAGGTTAGACTCAGCTAATCTCAGAGAGGCTAGAGTACTCAATACTGGCAAACACTATGGCGTCGAGGAGGTGACAGTCCGCTGCTCAAATACTCCTCAGGTAATGACCAAACGAGCCGCAGTTGTGGGTGAAAAATCTTTGTCTGGAATCTGCCAGACAAAGGGAACCATCTAGTGGATGGGTGGAGACAGAAAAAGAAAAACACAAAAACATCACCCACAAACAGAAAACCTAACAAGAAAGGTTTTATTGTAATTTTGTTCACACAGATTGAATACAAAAAGACATTTTGTTCAGTACAGCTCTCAATACATTTTCACCTTTAAAGTGCAGCAGTGATTAAATGTAAACCTAACAATGGTAAATGATTTACAGTTTCCAACATTCAGCACTTTTTTTTTTCATTTTATAAACATTCAGCAGTCTAAAGGCAGTGGGGAAGAAGCTGTTCTGGAATATGCTGGACCTGCATCAGATGCTTTGAGGTCTTTTCCCAGAGGGCAGCAGGGAGAACAGTCCATGCTGGGGGGTGAGGGGTCATTGATGATATTACGGGCTTGGGACATGCAGCGCTGGGATGAATTGTCTTTAATGGAGGGAACAGGAGCCCTGATGATCCTCTCTGCAGTTCTCACGACTCTTCTCACCTTCTTCCAGTCTGAGGCCCTGCAGCCTCCACACCACACAGGGAGACAGTTGGTCAGAACGCTGTCTATGGTGCTTCTGTTAAAGGTTGTGAGGATGGGAGGGGGCAGGTGGACTCTTCTCATCCTCCGCAGGAAGTACATGTGCTTTTTTGCCCTTTTGAACAGTGAGTTGGAGTTTATAGTCGAGGTGAGGTTGTTTTGGATGTGCACACCCAGGAATTTGGTCCTGCTGACCACCTCTACAACAGAGCTATTGATGAGCGGTGGAGCGTGGTTAGGCTTGTTCTTCCTGAAGTCAGCGAAAACAGCCATGAAGTTGAAATGGAAATGGGTTTGCTTCACTGACCCCAGGGGTTCTGGTATGGACAGGTCCAACTGAAAAATAGAAAGGATTAGCATTCAGTTAAACTCTTAAAACCATCAGCAGTTGAATCAGAAAGGCTGTTTCCAAGAAAACTAAAACACGGTTATCTATTCTACCCGGTTCACCCAAGCAGAGCACTTATTAAGCATCAGATGGAAAGGAGGGGAAATAATGATGTTACTGTTAGGGTTCGGTAGAAAGAAGGCCTTTGGTCTGGTTTTCTGCAAGCCCCGTCTTCAGTTCAGTCCATCTTCGTCCAACAGCAGATCTCAAAGAGATTTCGGATTAATTTGATGAATAATAAGATGTTTTTCTTTGCGAGGAGGTTAATTTCACTCATGGCAGCTGTCTCCCTTTTTGCTACCGTTGTAAGCTTGTAGCTGCAGCCTTCAATCAGCCACCCCCGGTGCTGCTCCATCTCTCTGTCTCAGGCAGTCATGGGTCTGGCGGCTTATAATGGCTCCTTCTGTGCGATTGGGGCCCTATTGTTCCGCGGTTAGATTTAGGTTAGCCAAGCTGAATTAGTTATTCTAAATTGCAGGAAGAATAAAAACACTGCATTCAGCTCATTCTGTATCACAGGAAAAATGCAGTCTGACCTGGCCCTGCGAGCGCAGACTTCTTTGAGGGATTTGGTTGTTACTTAGCGTAGCCCTCAGCTGAGCAGCTCTCAGACTAGCCTTACGCTATGCAGGACCACCGGCAAAATATGAAGTTTAACAGAAGGTAACCTCTTTTAAAACCTCCTCCAGAGGAGTGTGTTTTCGAGGGAAGTAGTTCCTGTTACATAAGCGGCACTTGATCACAACATCGCAAAAATAATCCATGCCTGTCGAGTCTTCCGATCCTTGGGAAGACTGTGAAAAATTTCCCCTTTCTCCATGCAGCCTAGAACACTGCTTTTACGCCTTTGGTTCTGGCTCATTTTAATAGAGAAACTGCCTGCTTTGTAGTGTTATAAACCAGACAAAATGTCTTTTGGCCAATGCTCTAAACAAGCCCAACAACAGCCATGTCTCCCTCCGCCCAGCTAGGCGGAGGGAGAGGACCAATTGATAACGACGTGGGACTTTTTCCACTACAATGTTTTTGGGATGCAAAAATATCGCTCTTTTGAACACATAATGTTTTGGGAAGAGAAACGTTTTATTTCGCTGTTCCTAAAAACCTGCCGGACTACTTTCGGCTTGACCAAAACTGGACGATAACTCTGCTCACAGGACGCTGCCAGGGGTAAGTCAGTGTGATTGCATGCCACTGGTGATGGGGATGCCATACAGATTCATGTCAAAAATACCGAACTATCCCTTTAATTTCCTGCCGAGGTCTGAGTGCCAAAGACCAAGTAATTGTACCAATACATTTCTTCTGATTGTCTTTTCTCTCTGTGTGAGTAATCTAATGAAGAGTATGGTGCAGTTCTGTATGCTCAGAGGTAGAACCATTTTTTTTTCAAATGTTACTCAGTGTCAAAAGCAGAACCAGTAGTGATGAGCATGTTTGTATAGAACAAACAGGTGCTGTTACAGTGTGTGAACAAACCAGCATAAGTTCAAATTTATTTCTATACCCAAGCCATATAACTGAATGGTTATATATTTTAGCATTAAAAGTAAATAGCAAAAACACAAAACCCACAGGTGAAATGGAATATTATGAAATCTAAAATAACTCGGAATTTATAGCCCTCAACATGTCCTAATGGTTACATATTTTTTTTTTCCAAGTTGAATATGGTAAAAATTATAATATTACTCTTTTGTATGTGATACCGACCCAGAACCTTTAGGAAGTGTGAAATATAGATAAAATGAATTGAAATTTAAATATTTCAGTTATATTTATTCCACTTTGATGGTTTGGATATCTTTGAAGACTTCTTTAAACAGAATGTTAAATCTTATATTGTTTAAAAGGATATGTAATTATGAATAATTTTAGGAATTGGCACTAAGGTTTAAATAAATCTACATTGTGAAGTAACCCTAACGTGTACTGTATTAGAAGTATTTTAGAAAAATACACTGAATTATAAGCCCTTTGCAGAACAATACAATGCAGTAGACTTAACATGTAAGTTAACAATTACATTTTCAATTACATGTTTTATAATAATAATGGGCCAGCATGCCACTCTGAAACTCAAGGGCTGAAAATGAGTCCCACCTCGGCCCTGCTGCCTCGCAACAATTCTATCTACACAAGATAGAAACTGTTTTCCTGCAAGAATAACTGGGCAAAGAAAAATTATTTTAATTTCAGTCTAGAGTCTTATATCAAAACCTCAAACTTTCAACCTGTTACTGTGTTTTAATATGGCTCCATGGAAATTCAGATAACTTCTGTTGAATTTTACATTATTTATCCCAAACCAAATTAGAATTGAATAAGGAAAATTATTATTACTGTCACTCTTCATATCCTACAGTCCTCTACCTAAATGTTGAAGGTCAAACACAGCAGAGCAAAGAACCCCCCTTCATCTTCCTTCACTGGATTTAAGTTCCCTGTTAAGCTGAACGCTGTTGCACTCTACTGGTTAAATCCACGTATTACAGGGGATGTAAATAAGCAACTCAGTATTTGATAATGTATATCTAACAACAACCAGAAGACTTAGACTTAGACAAACATTATTGTCGTGTTGTGTACACAGAGTTTATACAAAACGAAATTCCGTTGCTTGCAACAGCGAACGAGCAGCTTAAAACAGTGAAATGAACATTTCTATTCATATTAAGTGCAGCAGTGATCAACAGTGTAGGAGAAAAGGAAACCAGTTTATTTATTTATTTATTTTTTTTTACAGTGTCCTGGCAATGTGGCAATAAGAATAATTGTCTTGATGTCAAAAAGAGCCCAACAGATTTTACTTTCCCAAGTGTAGCAGTATGGCAATTGCCATATAGCTCCACTTGTTTCATGCATATAAATTGCTTTATTATAACTATGCAGGGAGTTTTACAGTTTATATGGACACTGTAATGTAAATAGAGCAGAAAAACAGAAGAAGAAAAGAAAAAAAAGAGAAAAGATGAAAGAAAGAAGAGATAGAAAGGAGACAATGACAAAACATTTTCAGTCTGCTTCATCACCTGTAACGAGATGAAAAAAGAACAGCACAACCGAAAGACATGGTACGAGATATACAATAAAGAAACACCTGAAACTCGCTAAAGCTGAGATTTTAACTTTCCGCAATTGTAGCAGAGCTTTACGCTCCTCGGGTCAGCTTCTGCTAGAGGTCCCTAGGTCAAGACTTAAACAGTGGGGCGATCGTTCTTTGCCATCACTGCTCCCAGACTGTGGAACAAACTACCCCCTGACATCCGCACTACTACTGACCTCAGCCTTTTTTTAAAAAAGCTCAAAACCCACTTTTTTAATTTAGCTTTTAATTCTGACTATAATACTGTCTCTTAGATGTCATCTTTCTGTGTGCTCCTTTCTATGCACCTCTGGAAGGCTTTTAATGTCCTGCAGCACTACACCACGACAGCACTTTTAATTGAATCTAGTATGTTTTTATATGTGTTATGTATTGTTTTTATGGCTTTGTTGTAAAGCACTTTGGGTACCATTTGGTTATTGTAAAGGGCTATACAAATAAATTTGATTAGAAATTTGATAAAGTAATATTATTAAGTCTGACATGTACTCTGTGTTACCTGAAGATATGAATGTGGGCTTTCTGTATGGAAGTGAATCTCTGAGCACCTGGAGCCAGGCACCTGTAATTGTTTGTGAGGTTGCATTTGTGCATGTAAAGTTTATCCATAGAAAAAATGCTCAATGTTGGTTGTGGAGAGCTGGAGAGGCACACCCCCCAGAGCACTGAGTCCAGCGCCGGGAGACCCAAAGCCCCAGGCGCCCAAAGGGACCCCAAGAGCGAAGGCACCAAGGAGGGGCCAGCCCCGGAAATCGGACCCCCACGAAGGGAGGAGGAGAGACAGCCCCCAAGAAGCCCCCAGCCACCAACATGCCGGCGCCCCGGGGAGCCGCGGAGACAAGTCAGCGGGCTCCGCCGGCAGCCGACCACCCTGAAGTAGGGCCGGGCACCGAACACCGCCCCCCCCACGGCACCGGCCGAAATACCCCGGCCCCACAGAGCGCTGAAACACGCCCCGCCCCCCGGCACCAAGCCCTGGCGACCGGCCCCAACACCCAACGCGACCGCACCACCCACGAAAAACACACAGGCAGCCACGCCCACAGCCGGGGCCCATGCGCATCCGTCGTGAACCGGCCGCGAGCACCGCGGAACCCCCCCAAAACGCCCCCCAGGCCAAATGCCCAGCCCCACCCCACCAAGAAAGATGCCAACAGCGCGCAACGGAACACACCGCGCACAGAACTAACCCAAGAGCAAAAACGCTGCCCGGCGCCCGACCGCAAGAAGAGCAGACCGCAGCCGGCGCAACCCCTCCTCCCCGAACCGGTACCACAAGACCGGCATCGGAAAAAGCATCACCCAGGAACCGGCATCGAAGCGAAGGCACCGGCACCGAAAATCCCCGAACAACACCCAGCCCCACTCCGAAGTGAATCCAGTCCCGGGCCCCAGGGATCTGAGGCCCCAGGGGCGCCCAACCCCCAGACAGGAGCAGCAGGAGCGGAGAGGCCGCCAGGAATGAGCCGGCAGCCACCCGGGCATCCACCCTCAGACCCCGAGCTCCACTAGTGCACCGGCGAGCCCCGACGCCAGCCAGCGGAGGAAGAGCAGGACGGGGGGAATGGGCTCCGCAGTCAGTGGAGACTTGAGATGTATTTGGGAGAGGTTGCAGTTGAGACCCCAACCTGGGAGAGAAAAAAAAAAACACTCACAATCTTAATCATGCCTTCCCTTCCTAGTGCCCCCACTCGCACCACAGACGCACCACAGAGCACTCACGTCCAATAATACCAGGACCGAAGACCCGGCGGCACCGGTGGTTGGTCCCGGGATGACCCAATAAGTGAACCTAAAATCCGGATGGGGCGGAGGGGAGCGGCGACACCGCCACACCAACCCATCTCATTCCTGCTTCGAGCCCGGCCACCCACCCTGCACACGGACTGGACCACCCACCCCCAGCAAGAGCCCCCCCCAGGACCGGGGCCCACCCATCCCGCGCAGGCCACCCAACCAGAACCGCCCCCCAAAAAAAAATAAACCTACCTCAACCAGGCACTTCATGCCCCTCCTTCCAACCTTCTTTGGGGAGAGCAGAGGCGACAGCCCCGCCACCGGCAGGCCACCTAGGCACCGCAGCCAGCCCCAGCCAAAACCATGGACCAGGTGGCTCACTCTTCCTCCAGGTCCCAGACTCCGGGCAGCAGCCGGAGAACAGGGGTGTGAGAAGACCCCGATCCTCCCTGCGCCTGCTTAAATGTGGTGTTGATGCATGTTGCTCTCAGATGTAATTAAAACTGGGAGTACCAAGAGGGGGTGTCCAGCACAGTCCATCCCCACTCCGGGAGATAGACGGTGCCAGCGCACCCCCCCCCTTCGACAACCCTGAACCCTCAATGTCTAGATGCGAGAGGGGATGGAGAAGGCCGACTGTGGTGAGGCCCATAAAATAAGCCTCCCCCAGGTGGCCTTGACACCCACCCCCCAGAAAATACCCTACATAGATGTGTGTTGTGAAAATGATGTAGATGGAAGTGTCTAAAATGCAAAAGACATTAAAGGTATTGTGGAAGATTACCCGCCCTCTGAACTTCAAAAAAAAATCTGCATGCCTGAGCCCAATTCTCCCTGTGCACACCCTGTTTAAAATGTGCTGCTCTCATAGCTCAATAAAGCTTTCTATGTCCAAATAGAGCTAGGACTATATAGTGGACTGAGCTTTGGACTTTATAAGTCCAAAGCTCAGTTATCTGACCATTCAGACAGATGATCATTGCTTTTTGCTCCGTTGGACATGTAACTTCTCCTCCACCGTTATATTAAAAAACGGTACTCCTGAAATAAAAAATTCGTCAATGCCCTCACTAGTCACTTGGGCCTTCCAAGTCTGACTGACCTAGGGCGTCCTTCTGCCAAGTGTACTGATGGACATCCTTGTGACTGAAAATGGTGTTTATTAAGGACAATCTGTGATTTGCACAGAAGTCCAGTAAAGAAACACCACTCATGCTCAGAGCTGGAGATCCGTTCCTCCCAATAATGCTCTTCCAGATGTAACATTTGTTTTAAACATGGATGTTGAAATCCCCCACCAGTAAGTCAATAGAGATCTCCCCCACACATGAAGGCAAAAGGATGTGCCACACCAAGGTAAACTTCAAAATAAGATGGCGCTAGGTGGAGACAATGGCTCTGTTCAAATTAATGAACTGCGTCATTTGAAGGCTAGATTCAAAGGCAGCTTAGGTCATAGAATGACGCAGAGGTCTGGTGGGATTCCAAGACTCCTGGATATGCTGCCTTAAATGCATCTTTTTTTTGCTCGATTTGAAGGACGGGTCCGGTATAACCCCGGCATCGTTAGTTTTCCCAGGATTCATTGCGAGTGTAAGCCGTGATCAGCAGAAAAAGAGAAATGGCGTCGTAGAGTGGTGAATATTGGAAGTTCAGTTTAACATAATGCAAGTATGAATAGTTCCGTGA
>JAGKQL010002808.1:20012-30019 GCA_018398635.1 Cyprinodon brontotheroides | reverse complement strand
ACGTTAGCCCTGGCTGCTGCAGACGGGCTAGTGTTAGCCCTGGCTGCCGTTACCTTCGGAGCTCTGCTGGTTGCTGCGGTCCTCTCAACTTCGGAAAAAAAAAATTAATTACGCATTAATTCAGAAAAGTGGCCATATAATGACGCTTGACGCTCAAATGATCTTTAAATGTATTTTTATTGAACAACAACAACAGAAAAGAGAACTTTTAACTTAATACTCTGAGCTCTGTGAGCGCTCCATTGAAAGCTGCTGCAGTGCATGCTGGGAAAGCTGTCAATCTCAAAAACGGACAAGTCTGCTCTGATGCATGCTGGGTAAATAGGAAGGGGTGAAAAACATATCTGGGGACTTTGTCCGTTCTCGTTCTGCTGTTCTTGTGAACTGGAACAGTACTAGTGCTGATGCTGATGATGTTTCACGAGCACATGAGAACGCACAAGTACACATATTGGGAAACGGCCCTAATTTCCTGTTGTTGTTTTTTTTTTTATGCTAACAGGAAGCGTCGGCACCTCCTCCGATGTTCTGGGAGAGGAGAGTATCTCAGATTGCCGTTGTTCATTCTTATGCTTGTCCAACCTATTAGTAACAGAAGTCAGTCTGTCTCAGTCATAATGGCTGCGCAGATGGCTTTCCAATCTGCCCCATGTAAAGAGTGAATCAAGATGTAATAACACATAATCTGCTGTTTAACACATGCCTTGCCTCCATTCTTTAAAAATGACTCCCAAGAGTTCTGCATAACCAAGTTCGACCTTCTTTAGGAACCTGAGCACAAAGACACCGAAGACTTCTGGCCATGATGATGTGCACACATCACTCCACACATGGCGTTTGCATACAATGATATCCACATCCTCCTGCTCTTTAGGGAGACGGGGGCTTGTAGATACTTCTCTCCAATTATTCCCAGTATCTCCAGAGAAGCCCCAACACCACTTGTGTGTCTTGTCTGTGCTCTGTGGTCTTTAATCTTAATTATAAAGCTATCATTACAGCATGAACCCTGGGTTGCCAACAGTGGAGCCCTTGGCTCATCTGCTCTGAATCAATCAAACTAAGTTCTGCACTGGAGGACTTTTTCCTTTTTTTTTTTTGCAGTCAGGTCATTTTGATTTTTCCTTATCTCATTTTCATAATACGCCAGTCCTTTTCTAATGGTGTGAAAACGCTCTACCTCCTGAAGCTTTACATGCTCCAGACTGAATTTTCAAACTGCAATGCCCCCTTCAACATCTGACCTTTAAGCTTTTTAGGACTCTGTGGTGACATATTCTTTTCCCCCTTACATGCAAGCAAAGCCTCTGTGATTAATCAGAAAAAAGATCAGAATTTCTTCCCGTGGTGCTTGTTAAGGCTCATTTAACAGAGGACAATGAAGCAAGAGAGGATACAAAAAAAAGGAAAAACAGGACTTGAGCAATTTATTTATTTGCAGCGTGAGATCTGGAGCTGTGTGTTCGTGAAAACCCACTCATTCACACTAAAATTGTCAGCTCGTGCTGCAAATCAGGGCAGTAAAACTTGATGACAGGAGAGGAAGCTGGCAGGAGCCATCAGTGACAAATTCTCCCCATCTCAAAGGCAGCTGACATCTTAAAGCTGCGATCAAGTGGAATGATCAAAGGCATTCAGTGCTCCATTTATAGGCACGGCCTATGTGTGTGTGTGCTTTGGATGATGGTGACGGAGGGGGGGTTCAAAACCAAACTGAAACTAAAATTCATTTTCCACAGATTAGCTCGCTGTTTGATTGGGCTTTGTGACGTAGCCTGTCAAAAGTGTTGGAGAAACACAGAGAAACACTCGTAACAATCGATGCATTTATTCTCTCCTCTGCGGTAGAGGGTTTGTTAATGTGACATTGTCATTTGCTTTAATTTGATTGTACAATACCTGTGTAGACAAAGCGTGAAGTAGCATTTTCAGAGCACAAAAAGCTATTAATAAGACGGGGGGTGGGTGTTGTTGTAGCTGTTAGAATCCCATCTGTGACACAGGGTGCCGCTTATGTTGCACAGTATTATTATTGATTTTAACAAAGATGTATTTACACTGCCACTGAAAAAAACAAGTCCTTTTTTTTTTAATGAACCTCGAAAAAGTGTTTCTTTTATTTTATCACATTAAATTCACAAAAAGATTTTGTGACAGGGTTAGAATCCCAAACACTGTGGAAAAGGTTAAAAGACAATTAAATTAATTCAGTTTTTATTTCTATAGCGCCAATTCACAGCACATTTCATCTAAAAGACACTTTACAGTTCAACCAGATCATCCAGTCAAATTAATTCCAAAGTTTCATATTTAAGGAAAACCAGTTGATTGCATCGACTCATTGACTGGAAGACAATCTACAGTTAGCAATATGTAGCGACGTGGAGAGGAAAAACTCCCTTTTAACGGAAGAAACCTCCAGGAAAATCCAGGCTCAGTGTGGCGGCCATCTGCTACTGTGAGGAGCCGACTGGGGTTCCACGAACCCAGAAACAGACATAGAAAAAGCATAGATACAAAGGCAGCTGTAAAAGAGTTGGCTGGTAAAACAATCCTCGACAAGAATCTCCTAAAAGCCAAAAAAAAAAGGACCTAATGAAAGGTCCAAGCAGACACCCAAAGCTGCAAATAGATGCATATTGATGTGAATGTACTAATCCAAGGTTTGTTCTGAAAACCTTATATCAGTAAGGACACTGAAATATCTCCAGGGTTGCCATAATGAGTGCTATCTGAATAGGGGCAGTAAAAGAGGAGGTAGGACCAGGGAGGAGAGGCTTCCTAGCAGCGATTCAGTTAGCAGTGTGACGTCCTGACGTTCCTAGCCGTTGCTCGGTGCTACTGTACACGGTTCCTCACATTTCTATGGGAGACGAACATTATAGGCACAGCACACAAACACACATCACTTTTTTTTTACTATTTTCTGTGTGACACATGCTAATGTCATCACCTTCACACATTTTGGGCTTTATAATTTTGACATTTAATTCGTTTGTTTAAAGTCGTAAATAAAACGGCTGTTCCAACGGTTGCATTTCCGAATTCTCCATGATGGTGCACGACTTTACACGAATGAATGAGGTGAATGTGATTGGTCGTTTATCGTGGGGGCGGGATTGTTGTGGCGGAATGTTCGCAAGCAAGGTTGATTGTGGCTGGTTTCTGTGAAGCGTCGTTGCTAACCAGTTAGCAACTTCGTGCTAGCAGGTTCCCAATGGGAAATTCCATTGGGACCAAGTAGCACTAAATTGGTGACTTAGAAACGACACTGTCAAGGAACGCTATGGACAGCGGAAACATGCAAGAGGAGGTTTCATTACTAAATGGCCGCTCTCACTGAGCCTGGTTCTACTGGAGGTTCTTCCTGTTCAAAGGGAGTTTTTCCTCTCCACCGTCACTGCAAGCATGCTTAGTATGAGGGATTGCTGAAGAGTCAATGAGTCGATGCAATCAAGTGGTTTTCCTTAGATAGAAAACTTTGAATCAATTTGACTGGATGATCTGGTGAACTGGAAAGTTCCTGGAGATGACGTGTTGTGAATTGGCGCTATAGAAATACTCTGAATTGAAATTTATGTTTTGTGCCCTAACGAAAAACCATTGGCCCCTCCCTGGTAAATGTGTTTAAGAATCACCACGGCAACAACCCTCAAAACAGAATGTCTGCATTTTTCTATTTTTCTCCCTCAGGGAAAAATACTTCTGCTGCCGTTTTAGGGGAAATTGTACCACTCTGTACATCACCCGTGCTTTTATTCTGAATAAAGCCGGGTGCGACAAAATGCACTTTACAATTGGATTATTTGCTGTTGAACCTGTATAAAATGGTTAATTCGATTACTTTCCTCACTTTTAATCCAAGCAGATTTTAAAATTTCTCAAAATTTTTCCAAAGTAAATATTGCTAGCGACACTAATTACTGCATAATCTGTTAGGGAAAATGAGAGCAAAATCGAATCTCTCCTTGTCGTGATTTAACTAAAGATCAGACCCAAATGCAGATAAACCATTACAGAGAGACCAGGGAAAAAGTTTAACAGGTTTATTGAAAAGTTTGATGGAGATTCCAGTGTTTCTTTTAACACTGCTCAACCGGAACTGAAAGGTGAGGGGAAAACACTGCGGTTAGTTCAGGTTCAGTGGGAGAATTGACTCTCGAACTTGAAGAGGCAAACTCACGTTTCCAGAGATCAGGTTGACTCTTAGACTCCAGTAGGTGAAGAATGTGTTCCGGTGTTTGTCTCAGGCTGGTGGAGGGCTGAACAGGGTTACCCAGAATGCGGTTGGTTGTAGATGAATGGAGAACCCACTGACTGCCACTCAGATTTCTGGGCGGTACTTGAACGGACTGTTGTGCAGATGAATCCCTTGCTCAGTGTGTGAAGCTCTAACGTTCTCCTCTGGGAAAAGTGGATCCAAACCTCCCATTTGGTTCCTCAGCTCAGTTTGCTAGAAGCTCAGTTGATCCTTCCAGGGAAAGAAGGTCCTAAAAATCCAGTTTGCAGGATGACCTTCTGCCGAGGCAAGACAAAACAATGTTATGACTCAGGTTGACAAAAACTCTGTTTGATCAGCAAAAACTCAGCCTGGCTAGAGTACTAAAAACTTGGCAAAACACTCTGGCAGTCAGCAGCTTAAAAAACTGTTAACGAGGTAACCCCATGCAGGTGTGAGGATAGGGAATCAGAACCAGACGCCCTCCCTGGTGGAGGAAGGAAGGAAAACACACAGAAACACAGACTGAGTCCTAACACTCCAGTCTGCAAAGTTGACCATTACGTCCGAGCCTGATTTTTAATTAACCTCTGAGGTGAATACAATGAACCATAAATAATCTACTTTTTCTTTTTTAGGAAATGAATTAAATGACTGAGAATAAAGATTTAAAATCTTTGTTTAACTAAAAAAAATAATGCATAATTCAGTTGCAGCAGCACCATCTTTTCACATCCCTTTTTTCCTGGCTACAGATCTTTGAATTTCCAGCCGCTGTAGGAGAAAACCTCAAAAGCTACGCCGCTAAGACTGTCTGTAAGTCACTTCTAAATTTATGATTGAGGAAGATGAAATCAAAGAGAAGATGAACTAATCCTTTCCACTCTGAAGGGGCCCAGCAGGTTTGGTATTACTATCCGCTGCCCAGGCTGTTTAGTCAAGGTACTACAAAGGAAATAAAATCTGACAAGTGAGCGTGAAACTGAGGAGATTACGCCACAGCTCAGAGGTCAAAGTTCTCTATTGCTCAATCCCTCCAAGAAACCTTTTCACGTTCATATGGAGAAAGCGAAAGCCTACGTTTAATACGATAAAACTGAGGTTCTTCCTGCTTTTAAAATATGCAAAGCAGTCCATGCTAACATTAACCGCTGCCTCCATTATTTATGCTCATGAAAAGTGTTTTATCAGCAATACATCTGCTTTATTTCACCTTAAAATATTCAAATTGAAGCAGAACTAAATTAGCCACCGTATAAAGCAGACAGAAGCAATGCTTTTTAACGGTATTCTTTTAAAATAATGGCTGCTATTTTTAAATATTTGGTGAAATACGATTTGTTTTATTGCAATTTTTCCCATGTGGCAATTCTTGGATAAATTGCTGAAGGCTTAACAAGCTAAAATGAAGCAGCTTTGTCTTCCTGTGTCTGAAATAAAGCTAAGAACTGATGATTATCCACTTTTAGTTCAAACTGAAAAAACTTAAGAGCTTCTTTTCTGTAGAAAATACGGACATTTCTGTAAATCATTGACTGTACTTATTTCCTTACACTTTCCAATCTCTTAGACTTTACTGTGATTTATTCCTGTATGTCGGCTTTATTTACACCGGAGGAGATTTTAGAGTGAGAGTGAAAAGCTTTTACTTTGGTTTACATTTAGCGGGGAGCTTTTTAAAAACTAAAGTGCTGTTGCCTGCCTTTTAACACTCAATCTTCTCCATCGGCTTTAATTCCCCAACGCCCATCACAAATTTAGGCTGGTATGTGACTGCTAATTTATCCTTTCCATGTATGATATCCTGTCATCTCCTCATTTGTCCCTGAGTGTTTCTAATCGGAGATAATCCCAGTCAAATCCTTTGATTGTGTGTTTGGACCAGATCCATCTCTAAAGAAGCAATTTAATGGGCTTTATGGCACTTGGTGTAAAGTCATTTATCAGGCGGATTGGATGTGAATGCTTGTTTTAATAAGTGCTCTTCATGAATAGCAGGAGAGGTGCCATTTAATTAGCCGGAGTGTGGACCGAGCCCATAAGTACAATATTTTCCAAGGTTTTTTTCTCCTTTCATGTTTTCATGTTATTAATAGAAACGAATTAGCTGTGAGATGCTCTGGTTTCAACAAAAAGCCTCACAATAAAAATTATACGGGGGAGAATGTTGCAGATAAAAGTTTCTTTTTTGTAGCAGAAATCTAAAAACTTTTTAAAAATGACATTTAACACTTTTTTCCCTGTATTTCAAATTTCATTAATTTTAAAACCAAGGACGTTTGCTGGATTTGTGGTTAGAAAAACAACCAAACTTTCTGTAGTTTGAGCACCACCATCGCCCCATTCCCAGCTGGTTGACTGTTTCAATATATCTAAATTATTTACAATGCACACGGTGATACATGTAGCAGATGCTTCTCTTAGCATATTTCAATAATAGTTTACCATATTTATGTAGCATATTTATGTAGCACTGAGCAACTCTGTAACTTTTAGCCAGCAGGGGTGCTAGACATGTATAAGCTAGATTCTATTCACTTAAATTCAGTTTATTTCTATAGCGGCAATTCACAACAGGTCATCTCAAGGCACTTTACAGTTCACCAGATTGATTAAAAGTTTTCTATCTAAGGAAAACCAGCTGATTGCATCGACTCATCGACTCTTCAGCAATCCCTCACACTAAGCATGCTTGTAGCGACAGTAGAGAGGAAAAACTCCCTTTGAACAGGAAGAAACCTCCAGCAGAACCAGGCTCAGTGAGAGCGGCCTTTTAGTAATGAAACCTCCTCTTGCATGTTTCCTCTGTCCATAGCGTTCCTTGACAGCGTCGTTTCTAAGTCACCAATTTAGTGCTACTTGGTCCCAATGGAATTTCCCATTGGGAACCTGCTAGCACTAAGTTGCTAACTGGTTAGCAACGACGCTTCACAGAAACCAGCCACAATCAAACTTGCTTGCAAACCTTCCGCCACAACAATCCCGCCCCCTTGATAAACGACCAATCACATTCACCTCATTCATTCGTGTAAAGTCGTGCGCCATCATGGAGAATTCGGAAATGCAACCGTTGGAACAGCCGTTTTATTTACGACTTTAAACAAAATAAATGGCAAAATTATAAAGCCCAAAATGTGTGAAGGTGATGACATTAGCATGTTTCACACAGAAAATAGTAAAAAAAAAGTTATGCGTGTTTGTGTGCTGTGCCTATAATGTTCGTCTCCAATAGAAATGTGAGGAACCGTGTACAGTAGCTCTGAGCAACGGCTAGGAAACAGCCAGGCAGACGAGCTCCGAGCCAGCTCCCATGTCAGAGGATGAAGAGAGCACATCCAGTTAGTCACAGTCAGAGAAACAGGACTACACTGGAAAACAGGCTGATCTCCAACATCTAGAAACAAAGGTGTTGATGGCAGCAGCACAGCTGATATTTCTCTCCAGGATGGAGTCACAGCCAAACAGGAACAGACCAGAGGAAGCTACTGTGAGAAAAAGCAAAACGTTAGAGATTGAACTAATAGATTCTACAGAGTGCAGGAATAGAGATGGAATGAGGCAAAATGATGAAAAAGGGGTCCCTATGTCCTCCAGCAGTCTAAGCCTATAGCAGCAGAACTATAGAGATAGCTCAGGATGGAAATGGCTACAACCTCCTCTCATGGTCGTCATGGTAACCTTAAGATACAGCTTAAGGTCTGAACACACTGGTTGCATATGACTTTTTAATCTCCTTTTTTTTCTATGTCACACTGATGGCGTATAGAGGCGTCGACTGGGCAAAGTGGGTGGATCTGTTCAGTTTTTTTTGTCTTCTGTATCTGTGCTTTACAAAAATTAAAACAATTTCCAACATTTGTCAGGGACAGTTTATAAAAAAATAGAAAATAGTCATAAAAAACAATGGTGCGTTCTATAAAGCAACGCCCCTCTTAACCAGTCTGTGCAGCAGCTCAAACCAGATCAAAGAATGTTCATATATTAAAAATGAGACATATATATTTAAAAAAAAAATACATCTATGAACACAGTGGGACGGTTTCTATGCTGACTGAGGCAGAGAGGTGATTCTCAGAGTGTCATGATTTAATTCTAAGATCTGACCTACATGCAGGAAACCAAGCAGAGAGACCAGGGGAAGGTTTAACAGGTTTATTGAGAGCTGGTAGAGATGGATCCAGTGCTTCCCAGTAATTGAGTTGCTCGTTGGAGGGCGGACAGGGTTGACCCAGGTTGAGGTGTTTCCTTGAGGAACGGAGGAGCCGACTGCCATTTAGATTTCCAAAGGTACTTGAACGGTTTCCTGTGAAGATGAATCCCCTGCTCAGAGTGTAGCTCAAACCATCTCTTGGGGAAAAGTAGATCCAAACCTCCAGTTTGAATCCTCAGCTCAGTTTGAAACTCAGATGATCCTTCCAGGGGGAGAAGGTCCAAACATCCAGTTTGCTGAGAGGCAAAGACAAAAACAACAATGTTAAGACTCAGGTTGACAAAAACTCAGTTTGACTCATCAAAACTAAGCTTGGCCCAAAACTGGCAAACGCTCTAGCGGCAGTCAGCAGCTTAAGATTCCTCCGGTAATGAGGCAACCATCCGCAGGTGTGTGAGAAGGCCAACGATAACCAGGCGCCACCTGGTGGTGGAGGGAAAACAAACAAAAACACAACCCACACAATCTGGATTCCTAACACAGAGAGTCTGTGAAGCTTATCCAAGTTTTTCTTTCCTTTTTCATGAAGAGGTGAGAGAGATACGCTGCGCTTACCTGCTCTGTCTGCCCCTCGTTATGTTGGTTTCTGTGAGTACGCTGGGGAAGATCGTCAGTCATCCAGGTCATAATCATTCCAAAAAAAGAAAATTAAAAAACAGTCCACTGGATTTTGTTTCTAAGCTTGAAGACGTTTCGCTTCCCATCCAGGAAGCTTTTTCAATTCAAAAATCAGGCGTTGAGTTTGACATTTTATAGAATAGACCAACAAAATATTTTTGAAACAATTTGAATCTTTCTATTTATAGAACTGGAGCTCCTACGAGTAACTCGCTTATAATCACATTTAAACTTGATTAATTTGCGTAGCTCTGCTGCCTTGCAGCTAGCAGGTTCTGGGTTCGATTCCCGGACCATCTTTCTGCATTGACTTTGCAAGTTCTCCCTGAGCATGCATGGGTTCTCTTTGTTTACTCCGGCTTCCTCCAAAACATAAGTTAGGTTAACTGGCTTCTCTAAATTCTCCTTAGGTGTGAATGGTTGTTTGTCTCTGTGTTGCCCTACGATGGACTGGCGACCTGTCCAGGGTGGACCCCGCCTCTCGCCTGTAGACAGCAGGGATAAACCGTGACAGAAAATGGATGGATGGTCGGAATTGAAATAAAATGTAGATCAAAAATTATAGTCAGACTGACTCAGTTAGTTTCATTTGTTGTAATCAAGATACCTGAGCTGCTTTGATGAGCTCGGATGGATTAGAGTAAAAAACAGCAGAACCCGGCTGTTCTCTATCCAGTCTGCTTGGTTTAAAAGTGGGTCACAGCTGAAGGTGAACTCAAACATATGAAATAATCTTACTTTTTGGTTGATAAAAGCTTGTTTAATTTCTCAATTGGGTCCTCAGAACCAAGATCCCAGCCCTGTTTTATTTTAGTACCTATAGACTATTTTCAGAGATGATAAGTAACGAAGTACAAATACTTCGTTACTGTACTCAAGTAGATTTTTCTGATATTTTTACTTTACTTTACTGCTTATTTTTATGGCGACTTTTTACTTCTACTCCTTACATTTTAAAAA
>JAGKQL010002807.1:19901-30682 GCA_018398635.1 Cyprinodon brontotheroides | reverse complement strand
CCTCCTGGGAAATTAGCTCCTCCTGGGTAACTGAGCTCCTCCTGGGTAACTGAGCTCTTCCTGGGTAACTGAGCTCCTCACCGGATATGGAAAGGTGCGCCCAGCCAACCTGCAAAGGAAACTCCTTTTGGCTGCTTGTATTTGCGATCTTGTCCTTTCGGTCATTACCCAGATCTCATGACCACAGGTGAGGGGGGGGAACGTAGATCAATGGGTAAATCTAGAGCTTTACCCCCCCGACTCAGCTCCCTCTTCACCATGACAGTCCGACTCAGCGACCTCATCACTGCCAATGCCGCACTGATCCATCTATCGATCTCACGCTCAGTCCCTCACTCCTGAACAAGACCCCGAAGTACTTGAACTCCTCCACTTGAGACAAGGACTCTCCACTGATCTGAAGAGGGAAGTCCACTTTTCTCCAGTGGAGAACCAAGGCCTCGGATTTGGAGGTGCTGATCCTCATCCTGGCTGCCTTACATTCGGCTGCAAACTGCCCCTTTATTATTAAATTAATTATTTATCTCTGATTTCACTGAGGATTCTGAGATGACTTGCAAAGGCATAACTTTGTCTTTACTCCATAACACAAAATCTAATTCTGAAAGAGCAAGAATTCTGTATGTTTTAATGTTAGTATATTGATGTGCACAATTATCCACAATGTTTTTGTTCTCAAGTAAATGTTAATATATGAAAAAATAAAATGTTAAATAAGTCAATACATTCGACTTGAGAGTATTACTGCTGCCACCTTCTGTGTTAGAGGGAAAAACTGGAAGGGGTGGCCACAGGGGTGGCCAATGATTGGCTAAGGATGGCCATGGCTACCCCTGGCCTCCCAGCTAGCTCCGCCCCTGGCTGATATATTTTATTTTCATGCTTTATTCCCTATTTTGACTAGTAATTAAATGCATATTGAATCTGAATGGCTAATGATGATGTAAACATGGCAGAGCTGTGGTTATAGAGTAATGCTAAAGGGGGACACCCAAATATATATATATAAACTGTTTTCTCCCCCCTGGTGGGGTGGTATGTGTCATCCTCAGGTCCTCTACCAGAGGCCTGGGAGTTTGAGGGTTCTGCGCAGTATCTCAGCTGTTCCTAGGACTGCACTCTTCTGGACAGAGACCTCTGATGTTTTACCTGGAATCTGCTGTAGCCACTCTCCCAGTTTGGGGGTCACAGCCCCCAGTGCTCCAATTACCAGTGGCACCACTGCTGCTCTTACTTTCCACATCTTTTCTAGCTCCTCCTTCAGCCCTTGGTATTTCTCAAGCTTCTCGTGTTCTTTCTTCTTGATGTTGCTGTCGCTTGGGATTGCCACATCTATAGGGCTGCAACAACGAATCGATGAAAGCGATAAAAATCGGGTTTTAAAAGCGTTAGCAACGAATTTCATCATCGATTAGTTGTGTCGTGTGATTAATGCGTCATCCGCCGCCATCATCACATCCACTTGACTGAAACGGGGGAAGAAAAAAAAAGCAGAGCGATTCAGCGCCGCAGGTGCAGTGTTGCCAACTCAGCGACTTTTCAGACCCCTCCAGCGACTATTTTTCCAAAAAGCTACTAGCGACAAATCTGGCGACTTTTTACGGTGTCACTGGCGGCTTTTGGAGACTCTTACGTGAAAGCATGTATCGTTCCTACTCTGCCGTGGGGCGCCTCCCCCATCCCAACCCCGTTCTCCCGCAGGAGTCCCTCTCAGCGTTGCAGTCAGAGCCGCAGGATGTTTACCCTCAGCGTCCAGACTGCAAATGAAGCGCGCATGCGCATTGACGGCGCAAATTGATCACAATAATTAAAGTAGCCTGCGCTTTGTAAAGTGAAAAAAGTCGTAACATGTAACTTTTGTCAAAACAAATTAACATGGCACGGAACCACCATGTTTGTTTCGTTTTAAAGTGGGGAAACGTAACGTTAGTTTCTCAGGTAGCTCATCTGATGCTTTCCTTACCGTGTTAGTAGGTTACAGACAGTGATAAGGTTGGCTACTTATTTTACTTTTAATTTCATTTGAATTAGCTTAAGCAGCGTTTATATTTACTTTATAAATAAATTAACTTGCAAATTATGAGGGCAAGGCTTTTAAAGTTTAAATCTTCTGGCAAAGATAAAGTAAAGAAGATCCTGCAATTTATAGAAGTAAAGCAGAATAAAATCCAGCAAGATCAGTAATATGTCAATTAATTATATGCCACATTCCCATGTAAATATCTGTCTTTGGAGGATGTGTTTTTTAGCACCCCTAGTTCTCTCTTTTTTATTCCAAATACAATGTATAATTTGAATCACAGGGCTATTTTTATCTCTATGGTTCAGTATTTTCTCAAGTAGCAACTTTAACTGCAATACTTTCCTGTCTTAAAAGGCAGAACTCTTCTAGTCTAAAAAAAACTCATTTGTTGAAATGGGGGGGCCTATTGTTTGAACCCCTTAGGGGCTTTAAAAAACAAAAAATTCTATTTTTGCACTTTATGAAACAAAGTAGCCTATATTTTGTGGATGTACAGCTACATTTCTCATGTAAGTTTGCGTAGTTTTAACACAAACATTTATTTTTCATATTGCACCAGTACAGTTAATGAGCAACCTGTACTTGTGTGCTTGTTTGTTCTGTCTAAAATGTTTATTTTGGAATAAAGAGGTTGATATAAAGAATATTTTTTTGTCAGATTCATCGTTTAATCGAAAAAATTATCGGCCAATTCATTGATTTTTACAATGATCGTTAGTTGCAGCCCTACACATCTATCACTACTGCCTTCTTCTGCTGTTTGTCGATCAACACGATGTCTGGTTGGTTAGCCATCACCTGTTTGTCAGTCTGGATCTTGAAGTCCCATAGGATCTTAGCTCGGTCATTCTCAACTACCTTAGGAGGTGTCTTCCATTTTGACCTTGGGACTTCCAGCCCATACTCATGGCAGATGTTCCTGTACACTATGACAGCTACCTGGTTATGGCGTTCCTTGTATGCACTTCCTGCCTGCATTTTACCCCCTGCTGTTATGTGCTGTATTGTTTCAGAGGCATCTTTGCACAGTCTGCACCGGGGGTCCTACCTGGTGTGGTAGACCCCGGCCTCTATTGATCTTGTAAAAAAAAATATATATATATATATATAGGTACCAGATGACACTGAGGCTGGAGTCATCACAGCAGAGGCCACCAAGGACATGGACTACAAATGTCTCGTTTTTTTTTACAAGGGAAACAGCATTCTAGAGTGGTTCATGATTATTCTGCTAACCAGCTTTAAGGAGATTCTGATTGTATCTTCCAGCATATCTTCCACTACCAAAGCTCCCAGAAGCTGCTCTAATGACCATGGTGGTACTGCATTTCATTGACCAGAAAAGCATCTGTTTTATGAATGAACTAATTCACTTAGGACTGCATGGAGTAAACCTGCTGGAAAAGTCCCCTGGTTGGGAAGAACCTTCTGACGCATTCAATGTTTCAGCTCTGCTGGAAGGGGTTTTTCCCTAAACTGCAGAAGTGTCTTTCTTTAAAACTCAGCCTTTCAGAGAAACAGGAAGGAAATGAGGATTATTATGTAATCCTTCAGATGAAATGTTCTAACATTTCAGTTGACTCGTGAGGAAAGTGCTTCCCCTTTAAAATAGGTCTGTTTCAGATGAAAACAACATTTGCCCCAATATGAGCAGCTGATCTGGTGGTGCTCAACCAGATAGCACCTCCAGCGGCCTCATGGGAGGGGGGGCAACTCCTCCAGGTCTGAATTCAGCAAGGAGCGGCTCTGTTCAGGGAGTCCATGTTTAAAGGGCAGGGAGTAAAAAAAACAATGGTTAGTTTAAGGAAAAGTTTCAATATTTCAAATGAATAAAAAATAAGGTTGTTCACATCTTTACCATATAAAAGAAGAAGCCTTTTTCAGGAAGGAAATGTTGTCTGGTCAGTCGGCCCACTTCATCCTTCAGTCACTTTAAGTCACCTTTCCCTCTCACCACACACTTTACTCATCAACACATCTTTGCTTTTCTCGTCAACATACTTTTCTCAATTTAAATTTTGTTTTTGTAATTTAATTTTAGGTTAGTTCCTCCATTTTACACGTTTTTTCTTTAATTTATTTTATGGTCTACTTACTTTCTTTTTGTAATAATTCAATAGTGTTTAGCTATGAGTTAATAATTTCCTGTAAGAGTTTAGAGTGTTTCTTTAGACCTAGGGTCACATTTGTCTTTCAGATCAGAACGATTGTGTGGCTGGTTATCCTCCTGCAGCAGTGTGTCGCAGTGAGCTTGATGCAGACATTTTTGATTTATGCTCAGTATTGAAGCGTGGTCTGCGCTACACGATGTGGGTCTAGATACGGCCGAGGCAGTGAGTGGGGGCGACTTTAGTCCAACAACAGAGGGACATGACGGCGAAAAAGAGCGGGGATTTAGGTGGAAAAAGGGTCCCAGCGTTCTCACCCACCTCACTCTTCTAGCTGGTCCAACTTCACGAGTTGCAATTTCGGTCATAAAAACCAAACAAGCCGGCCTCCTGTCTGCAGCACTGTCTGCCACGATCTCTGTGTAAGGATGGGACTTCCCATGCTAACGGCTTGGATTCGTTAGCAAACATTGTCCCCTTGTGGTACTTGTATGCTGCTTCTGCTTCTGTCTCCTTGAACCCCAGTCAGCCTAAGCAGATGCCCGCTCACACTGAGCCTGGTTCTGCTGGAGGTTTCTTCCTGTTCAAAGGGAGTTTTTCCTCTCCACTGTCGCTACAAGCATGCTTAGTGTGAGGGATTGCTGAAGAGTCAATGAGTTGATGCAATCAGCTGGTTTCCTTAGATAGAAAACTTTGAATCAATCTGACTGGATGATCTGGTTGAACTGTAAAGTGTCTTGAGATGACATGTGTTGTGAATTTGGCGCTATAGAAATAAACTGAATTGAATTGAATTGAATGTTACTATCACAAGTTGTTGAGGACTGCCCAGCAACATTGTTGGTTCTAATTATAGCCCCGGCCTGTATACAAGTCTGGCCATTATTTACCTCCACTGACAGCCAGACCGGCCGTTATTAGAGACCCGGCCGCTAATGGAATACCGGCCAATATTAGAGGATTTACGATATACTAATTTTAGCGCTTTAGAAATGATTAACCTATCAATCTTTAATTTAGTTTTTTTTTTTTTTTTTTTTTTTGCTAGATTACGTTTATTTATCTTTATGGAGCAGAGGAGTCCACAGAAAAAATGTATTTTTTCAGAAACAGTGTGGGCTTTCTTACAATACTAACTGCTCTATAATTGTATTTCTGTTATTTTTTGATTATGCACATCTGCTAGCTTTTTATTCTAATAAATCCATAATATTGCAGCAGCAAATGATCAAAGTTTTTCAAAAGCCTGTTTAAAAGCTCCAAATGAGGCTTCAGATCATAAAGAGACAATTATGCTGTCATTATTTTACAGGCAGAACTAGCATTTGCTGACCCTTGACCTTTAACTACTGATGGATATACAGGAATACAGTCAACTCCTCTGAGATTGCATGGGATGCTATTTTTGGCAATTTCTATATTTTTCAAAAAAAAATTTTTCGAAATTCATTGTATAACATGAAGGCATAAATACATCATTTTATTTCCGTGTTAAATTCTGTTTAAAGTAACAGATCATTAAAAATGTCTCTGGACCTTTACTGGTTGATGATTTTCTTTATTCAGACCCGCTGATTTTTAATTGGTTACCCCTGGTTTAATGTTTCTAAATCTTTATTTCCCGTCATGTGCTCCATCCAATGCAGATCATTGGCTCCATCCACATCTAGTGAAAACTAGTGTGATTGGATGAGTCATAGAACGCAAACACTCATTGGTTAGCTAAAGGAAATCATCAGAAGCAAGCAGGTGTTCTTCAAACTGCTAACGTGAATTGTCTATGCCATGCTACAATGTGGGATTCAGAAAAAGATGTTGAAATGTCTGAAAGGTCGGACACAGGCGAGAGCGTATCGGGAGACGGAGACCAACAAGACCTCCCTCATCCTTGGCCCTATCTCAGAGAATTTATAGAAATTGAGCTTTCAATTCATTTAGTGGCATCTGGCAGTTTTTTTTAAGGTTACTTTATACTTTTATACTTGAAGTAGTTTTTGGAGCACATACTTTTCACTTTTCCTTGAGTAAAGAGGTCAAGTTGATACTTCAACTTTTACCAGAATGATTTTAAACTGCAGTATCTATACTTCTACTGAAGTAACAAATGTGTGAACTTTTGATACCACTGCTGGTGCTCTAGAAAGCTCAAAGGATCACTGTTTCAGTCTGCGCTGCTTTAATGTTCATTTAATGGTCATACTGACACCCTGAAGACAGAGGTGCAAAGCAATTGTTTAAACTATAAAGTTTTGGTTTGACTCAACATGTTAAAGAGCCAATTTATAATCCAGGACATATTTTGGACCTTATCATCAGCAAAGTTTGAAATATAATTAGCAAAAAGACATTGTCCAATGAAAATATGCATGCTGTTTTATGCTTAATGTGAGCATGAGGGCTCATGTCGTTTAAAGAGAAAAGCAGCATTTCTTGCTACATTTATACTAATCTTATTAGCACTAGATGCTGTTTATCAATGTTTGAAAGCAATACTGGCTCTGATGAATGTGGAATTAGGACTTTTATCCACTTTGAAAAGGTCTGCATTTGAATTTACCAGTGACTAAAACAGAAGGTAAATACGTTCATATTTAACCAAATATAGTCTAAATATTCCTGCCATATGTGGATTTATCCTGTATTTTCTTTTGGAGATATACAATTGTGCAGAAGTAAACAGAGGTAAACAGAGGTAAACCCACTCTTATTTTTGTATATAACATGCTCTCTCTGTCATACTTTGAATAATACATTGAAGGGACAACAAATAAATATTGTATTTCCATGAGCACTGGAACTATAGGAGGGAACTGACACTAAGCATTTAAATAACTTTACTAAACAAGTTGTACATCTGAGCTATGTCGCCCATTTCATGTATCTGAACACATTTCTTACATAATACACCTGGAGGTGTAGATAACAGCATCAAAACATGAAAATGAACTTGAACCTAACTTGATTTCCACATTGAAGCTAGACTGTAAATACTGTATTCAGTGGATTCTATTTCATCTAAACATTACATTTTGTTTTACTCTATAAAAGAAATAAAACCTGCTATTTATACTTGAAGGTCATCAAATAATGAAAAGAGTAGCAAAAAATATTGGTAAAGGGGAAACCTCAGATTTTTCTTATAAAATTGGCTGTAGCTAAGAATCAGAAGGTTTGACAGCTTACAGTCTTTTTGCTTGTCATTTTCCCAGCAGTCTAGAACTCCTGGCTGACAAATAATATTTGCCTTATAAAGGAAAAAAAAAAGGTTTTGTTGATAAAATGTATTATACTTCAGAATTAAATAACCGATTTACGAGATGCCATGATTGGTTCCACAAATCCAAACACTCCTACTTCTTTACAAAATTTTTGCAATCAACGCTTTAGTCTGTTTTAAGCGTAGATAATATTTCGATTTTAACAGGGATTATTTTTGCAGCCTAATTTTAATTATACTAACTGTGGTATTCTAGCGGGAATACAATCAAATTTCGAGCTCCAAGCACGCACACATATAGACTAGAAAACAGCGAGACAAAGTAGGAACTTAAGTATTAGGAAAGTCATATTTAAATGTCAAATCATTTCTAGAATAAACATGAATATAAATGTACCCTTTATCAGACCATATTGTGTCCCAAAAGCTAGAAAATTTCAGTTTTTTTTTTATCATTATCTTCTGCAGGCCAGTTGGTTCTACGTCAGCCTGAACACCTAAATTCGGCCAATCATATATCAACGGTCATCTGTCAATCAGATCTTTTCGGTCATAGCATCTTGATTCATATGTCGCAGCTAATATACGCAACGGTTGAAATCAGAATCCTTTCCTTTCCCATTGAGTTCCGTCCCAGTGTTCACGGGGATGGACGTCTGTGTCTTCAGCAGGCGTAGAGCTAACAGAACTGGCAGCGTTGCGAGGCAAGGGCTCAAACATGTACGGCTGGAAGCCTTCTACACCAAACCAAGCTTCTGCCTCCCTGGCGTCCTCTTCCACAACATCTTCGTCCCCGCTTTCCTCCTCTAAATAAAAAATGGATGACGGAGGAGACTCATCCACGATCTCCGACACTAAACTCTCCTCCTCTTGCATGTTTCCGCTGTCCATAGCGTTCCTTGACAGTGTGGTTTCTAAGTCACCAATTTAGTGCTACTTGGTCCCAATGGAATTTCCCATTGGCAACCTACTAGCACTAAGTTGCTAACAGTTAACAGATGCTTCCGACAAACTGGCCACAACCAAACTTGGTTGTGCACCTTCTAACGATCCAGCCACCTGATAGAAGCAATCACATTCACTTTATTCACTGGTGTAAAGTCGAGACACAACTTGGGAGGGTTAGGAAGTACATGTTGGTTGGAGCGACGGCTTCCCTACGATTTTAAGGCAGAACAAAGAATGAGAATGTAGTTAAACATTAAAGCACAGATGTGTGCTGCTAAGTGAAAAGGGACAGGAAGTAGGCAGGGGACTCAGGCAGAGACGGCAGCAGCTACCAGGCAGCAGAGCTGCAGAAAAAAAGTGACTGCTGCAACAACGCACTGTATTATAAATTATAAACATGTTATTCACATAGAAATGTTGGTGGACGGTCCCTATAGTTCCTAATACAAAACCCTCGCCCATATGTTAGTACCATCGCTGTCACCAGTTAGAATAAGCTCTGTTCAAATGCCCCAATTCTACCAAATAAAATGACAAAAGCTTAGAATAAAATTGTTCAGCAGCTAAGCTTCTCTTCTTGCTGTCTTGAAAGCTTTACCCACATTTTTTTTCAAGGGGATTTACCTGTTTTAAAAATCATTGTTGAAAATTAAAAACTTGCAGGCTACAGGACCCTCCCAAACCTCCCCATTAATCAGTGAAATTATTAGAAGGTTTAGTTTCCACAGCTAAATGCCTTAACAATGACCAGCTGCTTTGATGTCTTCCAGTCAGATTTCCAATCAAGCACAGTTCTTAGAATGTCGGATTAAGGTGTTTTATGTTTTTTTATGTTCATCCACATAAAGATTCGGAACAGTGGAAAAAACATAGTGCTGGTATTGGGACCTCATTGCAGTGTTTGATATTGTTCACTTGATTGTATTAGAGTTTGGAAAACTGGGTTGACCTTTTTGGTACAGTACTGTATTGGTTCAACCCTTACATGTTTTTGTGTCAGTAGGTAAATTTAAATCAGAGACCAGGAAAAACCACATGTAGGGTTCTTTAAGGCTCCATTCTTGGGCCCCTCTATTCAATATCTACATGCTCCCTCAAAACCATATTATAGCAAACAAAAGATCAGTTACCATAACTATGCAGATTACACACAGATTTACATCACAATGTCCCCAGGTAACCATAAACACATCACATCTTAGCCATAATTTTCTCCAACTGAATAAAGACAAAACTGAGGTAAGCAGTCTTCCGGAGCAAAGGAGGGAGAGATCTGAGTTTGCTTACACAATTTCGCTACTACAGCTAGAAACCACTGATTATAGTTGAAATCTTGGTGCCATGATGGTCTCGGACCTGAACTTTCAGAGGCTCATAAAGGCACAGGCTACGTTCACACTGCACGCCTTAATGCTCAATTCCATTTTTTTGTGAAGTAGTGAGCGTGCTCTGTGTTTATGGAAGTAAACATGATGGTAGTGCTGAAGTGCTTTTCCTCATCCCTTCCTCCCTTCATCCTCAAATCCCCTTCATCACCCCATAAGCTTCCTCCCTTCATCCCTTTATCCTTCATCCCTAACCCCCTTCACCCACTTAAACTTTTAATCCTTGATCCCCTAATAGCTTCATCCCTTCCTCCCTTCTTCCTATGTGGTCCTTCCTGGTGTAGAGAGAGAATCTGATCCAGAGGGAGGGGGGTTCGCCAAGGTGTCTAATGGGATAAAAAGAGGAGGCTTAGAAAGCTTCAGACTGCTGTGGAACATTTTCAGGGAAACAGATAATTTTTGGTGCAATCTAATGGATCTATCCATTTCATAAAAAATGTCTGGACTTTAATCTCTAACTTAAAGGCAGCAAAGAAGTGATCAGCGGTAAAAGTGAAAGTTAGAATCTATGTTGAAGTGAGAAAGTCCTCCTGAAAAACATGATCAGTGCCAACCCAGTCTCATGGGAAAAATGTACCCCCACTACGCTGGTCCACACTGCAAAAACGTAGTGGAGGTACATACTAATGGCCATTTTTTGTGATACTGTTACATTTCTTCTGCCTTTTCTTCTTCTTCCTCCTCCTTCTTCCTCCTCCTCCTCCTTTCAGCGTCAAAATGCATCTGAAGTCAAAATATTAAGATTTATTTCTTTCTTTTTAATTTTTGCTGACAATCCAATAAAGAATAATTATTTGAAAAGCATGCTAATAATAATAATAATATATTTTAATTAAGCAGCACCTGATTCTAGATACTCAAGCAAAAAGGAGTTCCTCTTTGGTCAAAACCTGGTCAAATTGCACAAAGGATCCCGTAGATTTCCAAATAAAACACATCCGGATCTTAACCCATGATCATTTTGTCAACATTAGTTCTCCCGCATGCCACGACGTAATGCATTGATTTGAAAATCAACCTCAGAAGCAACGCACGCAGTGGCGAGGGTTTGATCCGCCAGATGGAGTTAAATCACAAAGAATTCAATGTTGAATCGGGGC
>JAGKQL010002807.1:0-19501 GCA_018398635.1 Cyprinodon brontotheroides | reverse complement strand
TCAGGATAACCTGAGCCACTCTAACTAGAAGCTTTATCAAAAAGGAAAGTTTTAGCCCACTTCCTTAAAAGTCAGGACTAAAACTGGTAGTTGAGGGTTCCACAGGAGCCTGATAACTAAAAGACGCCCCATTCTACTTTTTGAAATTCTAGGAACCACTGAAGTAAACCTGCAGATTGAGGCCGAGGTGGTGCTCTGTTAGGAACATAGGAACAATCAGATCTCTGATATCAGCTGGAAGATGAAGCTTGGCCATTTAAGGCTTTTATATGTGAGAAGGAGGATTTTAAATTCTATTCTGGATTTAACAGAAGCCAATGAAGAGAAGCCAGTATAGGAGAGATATGATCTCTCTTTTTAATTTTCATCAAAACTCTGGCTGCAGCATTTTGGATCAGCTGAAGGCTTTTAACTACAGCTGATAGTAAAGAATAACAATAGTCCAGCCTTAGTAACAAATGGATGGACTAGTTTCTCAACATCACCCCTGGACAGGAGATTTCAATTTTTTGCAATGTATCAACAGATGAAAGAAGAAATTCTAGAAACCTCTTTTGATCTGGGATTTAAATGATAGGTCCTGATCAAAATAACACCAAGAATTTTTACTTTATTATCTGAAATCAGTTTAATCCACAAGACCTAAAGTGCAGTGTTGGGCACGTTATTTGAAAAGTAATTAGTTATAGTTACCTAGTTAATCTCCCAAAAAGTTACTGAGTTACTCCACAATAAAAAGTAACTAGTTACTAGTACCTTACTTTTGTGTTTTCTCGCCCCGTAACCCTCACCACAGACCCCACCTTCTCACTTGAGTGTGTTTCCAAAGCCAGCTGAATAGGCGGACGACAAAGACAAGAACCTGCAGAGGTTTGCATAGGCCCATCAGATAAGCGTTCCCCTGCTTAACATGTAGGAGCGATTGTCTGATGCGATTAAATATCATCAGGCACCACTCACCTCTACCATGGGTGTGAAGTTTTTTAACAGGGTGTTCAGATCTGGTGAGTGAATGAAATTAGCAACTGTGGATGTCTGATTCACAATCCTGTGTGTTTGGGTTGCTACAGATATCAACATCCATATCCATTATTTTTTTCCCTGTTCAATAAAGGATTCCAGTTTTCTAAATTTTCAAAAACTCCCCTTGGAGGCGGTTCGAACTTTGTTCAGATTTAATGACAAGTGTTTTCCTGTTGCTTGTGCAGTGAATAGAAAACCTTTTGGAATAAACTATTGGTTTAAATAAAAAGCCAAACTTCTTCCAGCAGCGTGGGTCCATGTGGAACGGCCACTGTTTGCTGCTGGAGTTAGCCTCACTGAGGGATCTCTGTGTGCTGGAGAGGGAAAAGACCCACACCAGGAAAGCTCCTCCAAGACAGGCGTAATCTCACTATGAAGCCATTCTCATCAGCCCTCTTCACTACAAAACCCCGAAAATGAAAAACAGAAAGAGCCAATTGCATGAGCAGGGTTCCTAGCAGCATAATGAAGTTAAATTCCAAACTTTTAATAGTTTTTCAAAGCCATTTAATAATTAAAATTTAAGAAAAAATTCACGGCATTAGAAAGAAAACACTGCAAAACTGCTCTAGAAATAACTAAAAATGTCTTTCATTAACTCTGGTCACCCTATAACTTCTGTTTGTCTGTTCAATGAAATAATTTGCCAATCAATCAGTATTTTTACTCTTAAAAATAAGATCATCTATGTAATTTAGCACATCTGGAATTATAGACAGATATAGCTGTGTTTTCTTATGTTAACAGTGAAAATTGTCATGCTGTCCATTGGAAAAATGTCTGCAATTGGGGCATGTATTCAGTAAACAAATGGTCTAAGAAAAAAATGACTTACTCTAGATTTAACATTTTTTGCATGAGGAAACCTGCTTAGATGAACAAACCCAAAGGTTTTATAGATAACATTTAAACCAGTCTGGTGCTGTTCCTTTAATTCCATCAAATTTTGAAAAGCTTTCCAAAAAAGGAATTATGGTAAAAATGTCCCCAAATGCAGCACTGAGATCAACAGGACGCACAGATTGGTTCCATTATCTGTGTGGAACCAATATCATTGGCAACTTTCGATACTTTTACTATAAAAAAAAGTCAGTGCTAACTCTTCAAAAAGTTCATTAAAAATGTAAGTGATGTAAATAATTTGTTTAGCAACTGTTTTCAAAATTTTAAATAAGAAAGGAAAGATTGGATTTAAGTCTATTATTGACCAATTAATCTGGCCTTAGTTTTCTTTTGACAGGTTTAATGCCTTTTAAAGGAATAGTACACCCAAAACATGATTAACCTTCATTTTCTACTCCCCCCCATGCTGAACAACACTCTGGAGTACTTTTTGATATCTCAAATGCATCTGGAGATCTGGGGAGGCTTCTTGCTGTCTGCTGACATTCAAATAATGGAGGTCTATAGCCGAGGCAAAAGGTCCATAAAGTCCACAAAAAACGTCTCAATATTCCTCCATACTGCTTTCGTCCAATGTATTCCAAAGTTTCCTGGTGGGTAGCATCCATATAATTTGCACGAAGCGAAGTCATTTAGAATGTTTTTAGAGCATAAACAGTAGTGTATAGGATTTCCTGGCCTGGCATGCTTCTTGATCCGCGACCTTCACGAGCGCAGACCAACCAGATGAAAGTTTTGTCCTTCAAAGTTTGCTCTAAATTTTTACAAACTCTTTTCAAACTGTTTTATTTATGTCATATGTGAACAACGAAAGAAAAATGCAGGGACTTCAATGTCTAAATGACTCCTTTTTCAAACATCAGGATCTGAGCCAGCATGGATAGGGAGCAGCTAGGATTGGGCTAGCAGTTTGGAAAAGGAATATTGACAATAACAATGTGGATTTATATGGACCTTTCTGTCTCGGAAGCCATAGACCTTGGATTATTTGAATGTCAGCAAATAAACACATTCCCAGCAAATAAATATTTTTTATATATCAAAAAATATCAAACTGTTGTACAGCATGGGGGTTATTAAAAATGCTACATTCATTTTTCGGTTTGTATTCCAATATTGGACCCTGGGAACCCTGTTTGAGTCAAAAAAAGGTCGAAGGTCAGTCTCTCAAAAGTAAACCTGTACATGAAAGGGATGTTTTGTTTTTTCAGCCAAGACCTTTATCATCCTCTTTTGTTTGTTGGCTGGAAAGGTCATATAAATTAACAGTCTTCAACTTGGTAAAACTCCTGATTGGTTTTGTAAGAACAGGTCTGATTGCTGATTTTAACAAAAGGAAAAAGAAAACATTTATAGCAGTTCAATGCAGTTTTACCCTTTTTACATCATCAAGTAGGAAACTCCACTAGAACAACAATTTTCAGATGGTTAGTAAATCTTTAAAGGTCTGTGCTTTCAATGTCTAAGGCTGAAACTGAATATGGATGACATCATACACACCATTTGTTTTAAAAGATTTAAATATAAAAAATCTAAGGAGGATTTTTAAATTCAGTATTCCTCCATGTTCTGAATGCTGGAAGCCCATAAAAGAATAAAGGATAACAGTTTAGTTTGTGCCTTTTCATTTTGCCCATAGGAAGATGTTACTGGCTATAACCTTCTTGGATGATTCTTGGATGAATATCTTCCAGAAGGCTTTTAATGACACTGGACTTCTATGGGTGGTAAAAAATTATGGAATAGCGGAAAATCAGGACCAATGGAAAAAAGCTAGTTTCCCTTAGGGTCAACCCTGGACGGCCACTTTTTTCTTTTTTTTTTTTCCTTTTTTCCCCTGAAGTCCAGGAAATTCTAGAAACCTCTTTTGATATGGGAAACAAATGAACAAGGGTCCTGTTGCTGTGTGAATCAAATGTTGTTATTTTAAACATTTAAAATCTTGTTAACACAGTTTAATCCCCAATTTCATAGCAATTGCAGTGTTTGGAATGTTATTTTGAAAAGTATAGACTGTCGATTTTAGTTAAAGTTCTCTTTTCCCAAAATTTAGGGCGTTTAATTGACCCATAAATGTGACTCCAAAACTCCAAAGCTCAAACTATTAAGGTCAGTTTTGTGTTTCTAACGAAGCTAAACCTTTTCAGATATTATTGAACCTTCGCCGGTTTTTCTAATCATCAAAGCCTTCTGAATAGCAAACACATTGTACCATTAGAAAACCTGCAGAGAGTTTGGATATGGCCCTCGATACACCCCTGTAGATATGTGGACCAAAAACCAGTCATTTGCAGCTCAATAGTCATCGAGCTGCATTACCTCTGTATAGATTGTATTTTTTTAACAGTTAAGACTAGTTCAAATCTATCTTCATTGAAATTAATAACTTTTCCTGTCTGAAATAAGAACATTTAAATGTGTTTGGGTTTTTATAGATACTGCAACATCCATCCATCCATCCAGATTTCTCCCTTTCTCCATATAAAAACTCATTTGATCCTTCATGCTCTCCATGGATTCTCCTGTGGAAGCGAAGCGCACAGAGGCGGCTATTCACAGCGCCTTTAGACATCTTGCAGCGTTTCCCTTCGCGCCGGTGAATGGGTGCCGCCTGCTGTCGCGTGGAGATGCAGGGGAAACCGTATCTGATGGGGAAACGCCTTCGGCGTAACACTGGTATTTCCATGTGGAAGCGGCTGTTTTGCTGCTGGGTCCTCCCTCACTCTCCATCTCTCTGTGTGTGCTGTCACGTTAACACGCCAGCGAAACACCCACCTACCCAACTGACAGGCCGGAATCTCGCATACATCAGCCCGGTGGCGGATCTGGGGGGTGGCTGCGGGCTGCAGCCGGATGTTTCCCCAAGAGCACCCGGATCTGCGTACAGGCTGATTAGGTAAAATGTGCAGTACTGGAATTCACCAAAGTGGCAGCATGTGCGGGAAGAAGCGGCCTGTAGCATTCCGGTGCGAAGAGTCCCCACTAGCTGTTGCTAAACGAGGCTGATGTGTCCCAGGTAGAGTCTGAACGGGTGAGTTTACCAACCGCACCGCCCGAACCAGTTAGGATGACAACGGACCCGACCGTGCCGGATATCTTCATTGAAATCCGAACCGACCGTTGATATTTAACCCGCAACCCGACCCGTTAACACATCAAGTAATAGGCTATTGGTCTCCGCCAAGTGACGTCAATTGTTTACCTCAGGCGCGGTACACTATGCCTTTTCCACCTAAAATGGCGTCTTAGCAACAAATGTCACGTGACTGGCGGAGACCGATTTTCCTAAATCCGCCCCTGTTTTCAGGCTTATGTTAACTGTAATGACTTATCTTGGACAGGCTGCTATGTAAACAGGCCTTTAGTCCTTCGTTTAGCTATGCTGCGGTTGTTTACACTACACCTTTTCCACCTAAAATGGCGTCTTAGCAACAAAAGTCACGTGACTGGCGGAGACCGATAGTACGCTGTGCTGCAGAACAGCGCCATTAACACTGCAGCTCGCACTGACTGTGGCCTTTAGGAGGGAAGCCCACACTGCCGGCAGGGCTTTAAGCTACAACAAGGGTGACCCCAGTGCCTGATTAATAGAACATTTCTGATGTCCATAACAACACACACGCATACAAAAAAAAATCACCAACTACCCGCCGCACTAAAAAAATATCATGACCAGCGTACCCGTTTATTTTTATTTATGTATTTTTCACCATAAAAGAGCATCTTAAGGAAATTAAGATTTCAGAAAGAATGAGAGAAGTGAACTTTCTGGTAAATCCAGGTTCTAATGTAAAATATGACAGATTGCTGGATTAAAAGGAAATTTCTAGTATACTACATGCTATCACACATAACATTTTTGAGAATTTGGAAACAGTTGCTGTTTATTTCCTAAACATATGGAGGAGGAGAGAGGAGAAACGGATATTTCAGCGCACGAATATTCGTTCCTCCTCCATAACATCAGGAAGGTGAATTCACCTACAAATCTTTAACTGTGTTTATTCCTCATCAACTTAAACAAATCCCACTGTGGATTTGGTGACATTAAATCATTTGCCAAAAGTTATGAGAGGGAAATCATATATTTTATCCACCTGATATAATCCGTTTCCCCTTTGATGATCTTTATGAAATTTCTTTTCTGTTTAAATGTTTATCTAAAAATGTACAAATATATTTCAAAAGAAAAGTTCAAACCAAAACAGCTGGACTTTGTTTTCCAAGTTTGAAGATGTTTCGTTTTCCATCCAGAGAGCTTTCTCAATTCAAAATGTCTGAAGTAATGCTATTCCAGACATTTTGAATTGAGAATTGACATATTTTTTATTAACTATTTAAGATTTCAAAATATAAAATAATAAATGTTTCAAACATAATATAGAAAATAATGACAGTTTCAAAATTCACAGGGTTTGTTTAATTTTTCCCATGTTATGGGGGAGCAGAATATATCAGGTGGCTAAAATGTATGATTTCCCCTTCATAACTTTGGCAAATAATGATCAAATGTCTCCACAGAGCTTGTTGTTGAAGAAAGAAATAAACAGAGTTAAAGACTTGCAGGTAAATGAATTTCTTCCCATGTTATGGAGCTGGAATTGTTATGTGTGATAGCATGTAGTATACTAGAAATTTCTTTAATCCAGTAATTTGTCATATTTTACATTAGAACGAGATTTAGCAGAAAGTCTATACGCTCATCTTCACCCTCGGGGCTAAGCCCCTGATCTCCTAGAATCCTAGATTCTCCCCTGCATCAGCCAATCTCATCCTCCCCTCTCTCATGACACGAGTCCTATCATGAAAAAAGGTTGATTGTGCGACCTGAGTAACGCGCAGTAACGGGGTGTCTGCAATGGTAACTGCGTTACAGTTACAGTCAAAGTAATTAGTTAGATTACTCGTTACTGAAAAAGGTAACGGCGTTAGTAGCACCGTTAGTCTCATCAATGACCATCAGATCTCTGATATCAGATGGAGCTTGGCCATTTAAGGCCTTATATGTGAGAAGGAGGATTTTAAATTCTATTCTGGATTTAACAGGAAGCCAATGAAGAGAAGCCAGGATAGGAGAGATATGATCTCTCTTTTTAAAACCCGTCTTTAAATTGTGTGATTTTGAAAACAAAGCTGAATATAAAAAATAAACAGCAGAAAAGTTCGAAGGTAAAGTTTAATAGATAATCGCCTAATCAGTCACCAGAAAACCAACAGAAACACCTCTGAACATTAGTTACAGTATTTCACTGTTGCAGACCAGCTGTAGGCAGCAGATCACAGATTTAATGTTGAGTTTAACTCTACCTTCAAAGATCTGGGACCCACTGACCTTGATCCATTTTGCTATTTTAATCTGATGATAATGACTGTTAAGGATCCATGTTCATCTTTTAGTTTGTTTCAGACAGATAATCAATTTTGATGTCCGGACGTCCTCCCAGTAGGACTATCAGGATACTGTTTCAGTAAAAATCCTGCCAGCGACCTGCAGCTGCTGGCTCCAGCCCAGCAGGCTGATGTAGCTGTTTTCTGGATCTGATGTGATCCAGCAGTAGAACTGCTGTCCACCGCCGCTGCTCTCTCTCCCTGCTGCCTCCCTCCTCTCCTCCCATCTCAGCCGGGTCCAGACAGTCCTGCTGAGATCAGAAACGGGCCAGTCACTTCCAATAAAACCCTCTGATCCCAGATCCAAAGCCTTTACCTGCAGGTACTGCAGCAGCTGGTGGAGCACGTTCCTGGGGGGAGCTCTCTGCAGCACGCGAGCCTTCAGCTTCTGCCTGATGTGTGGAGACACTGAGCCTTAGACAGGCTGGTGGGGAGGCGAGATGAGGAGGGGCGGGACGGGTAGGCGGGTCTAGATGGAAGACCACCCCACATCAAAACTTCCCCGCTCTTCCAGAAGAACAGTTCAGCTGGACCACCAACCCATCCTGCTGAAAGGAACAAAACCACATCTGTAACACCTGGCATTTTAGGACATAAGGATTCCTGCAGTGTCAGGTCATTGCATGATTAAAGGGCTACAGGGATGAACCTCCTTCTGCTTTCAAGCAAATGCTAAAGGTACTGCTTTTCTGATCAGCTTCTCAATCATATTAATTTTTTTTTTTTTATTTAGAAGACGCAGAGAACCGCGACAACCAGTGACAACGGGTTAACGTAACCCGCTGCAGTGACCAGAGGGTTTTTTTCCATTTCCATGAAAAATAATGTGACCGCCTGTGAGTGTTTCACTGACTGACTCACTTAAACTGGCTTTAAAAACGTATTTGTCAACATTTACGCATTCGGTTAAAAAGTCCATCTTTTGGTAGTTCATCATTAAAATGATACAGAATGTTGGAGCCTAGAAGGAATAGGAACGTTTTTATTTTTATTTTCTCCTTGTGTCTTTTACCTCTGTTATCACTCAACTTATCCGAATTAAAGTTCATTTCTAATTGACTCTTAGTTTATTTACTGTTTTTACTACACTTATTGTTTTAACAAATGATTTAAAATCTTAGTCCACAAGCATCCTCATTCATATTTTCCCCTAAATTTTAACGTTATGATAAATGTTTACATTATTTATTGGCTGCATCTAAAACTATCAAAGATATTTTCAATTTAAACATAGATATGAAATAATAGAATATAACCTCCAATAACTTCAATGAGATCATTGTTCCAGGTCATCAGATCAAACAGTTTAGTCTGTCCAATCAGCTGCCTGCAGTGTCTCTAAATGTCCAGCAGGTGTCAGTATTCTGCGAGACAGGATCAACGCAGCATTAGTAGTTTGGATTCTAGATGCCTCATTAACCATCACTACATGTCAGACTAGCTGAAGGGGTTAAACATAAATAAAAACACATATAGCTAAGCACAGTTAGCCACAGTACCAGACTGCCGAACCACCTGCAGCTCTCCATCTCTGCAGTAAATGGATGATAAAACTGAAACTTCCTCCATCACTGCGTCCGCCATGATGAACAAAAACCCTCTCACGCTCCGCCTCCTCCTTTAAATGAATCTAATTTCATATGTTCATATTTGATGATGGATACTCTTCGTTCCAGTAAACATTCTGCAGCTGCTTTAGCTTCTGAACCAACTTCCTGTTTAGGAGCTCCAAAGGACCCCACTTAGCTGTTCCTGGCGATGCCGGTTTTCGTTCAAAATGTTTCCAGGATTCATTCCTTTGAAGTTCTGTTGTTTTTCAGCTGCAGCAGAAAAGAGGGAAGGAGTTAGAAACAGCAAAATATCTGCGGATCGTAATTCACAACCACTCAATTTGAGACAGTGATGATATTTCGAAGCCCTTAACTGGCTAAAACTGGACGCTCTTCTTCTTCTTCTTAGTAAGTGAGTGAGCTATAAACCGAAGTTGGAGAGCATTACCGCCACCAACCGATAAGAGGTTCCTCAGAAAAAAATAAAACATATTTTTCAAACTGTTAATTTAACCCAACATAATCAATGCTTAATCAAATTCGTCCTCATCATTTCATCTTTTTGTTTTCTGGTTTTCCTTCAACCATGAGTCTGTATTGTGCAGTGTTGGGACGCTGCTCACAGATTTTAAACTGTCATGTGTGTGCTGAACTGTTGGTTTTGGGTTTTCTGTCAGGGGATTGATCCTTTGCGGCTTCGAAGTTATTCTGAGCTCTAATTTCAGTTTTCTAATTTCTTCAGATCTTTTACTCACTTCACAGCCTCAATATGCAGCAGAATGTTCTCCACCACAGGTACAGCATTTAATATTTACTTTTTTCCCCACATTTTCCATATTCCTGCTCTCCAGCAGACCTTGCACCCGCTGTTTTCCTTTACATCCACCTGTTATATGTCCAGATTTTTGGCATTTGAAGCATCCCAGAGGTGCAGACTGGACATTTTACATTGTAGCTAATATAACCTATGAAAACATTTTACATCCTAGCTCATATAACCTATGGGAACTTTGCTGGGTAATTGTTCTTCCTCAAATTTGATCAACACAGATAAGTTGTCACACTTTTCCCCGTTTCTTGTTGTTTTGAACCGTTTTACTTCTTTTACTTTTGCACCACTTATATTTTCTAGAATCTCTTTTTCAAATACTTTTAGAGGAATTCCTCCAATCACTCCCCTGCTCATCCTTTTGTTCTCCACCAAGCTGCACGGAAGTCTTTTCCCTCCATCTTGTTGATCCTGTCTGGCTTTGCCTTGCTGAGGCTCTCTGCAGTTTATTAACAGGTCTCCACTATAGAGGATTCTGCCACTGAGGACTTCTCCTTAAAGCTACAGTGTGTAATTTTCAGCGACATCTAACGTCCAGACTTGCAGACCGCAGCAACATGAACATCTCCCCCACCGCTTCTCCCCCAACAGTACGGCGAAGCGTTAATGGACAAAATGTCTTCCACGACGTCCGCATCACCTACCCTCTCAAGTGATGGTGTTTGTTTACATAGATAATAATTTTGAAGGATAGTATTTCATTAGTATGTGTAGGGTATAGATTTCAGTTCATCTCTCAACTCTTGCCGTAGTTATTTTCGAGGGTAGCGTAATGGGCCATCTCGCAATCGCTAGTTTGTTGGCTCTGCGCCGTAGCGCAAAGATGTTCGTCTCCATGGGCTGCGAGACCCGTGCTATGTAATTATAAATAATCTAATTCTAAGGCAACGAAATATTAAGGTTAAGAGGCTGAGTTTCAGATGATGATAAATAACATAGTTATGTATAATATATTACATTTCTGACTGTATATCCCTGTAATTATTACACACTGTAGCTTTAATGTTTATTTATGGATTATGTAAACTGAACCGGATTCCAATCTGTAAAAGAGTCTGCCTGATTAACTGGTTTGAATATTACTTTATAATCATTTTTGTTTTCCTGTGGAATTTCTAGATGGTTCATCACTGAACTGTTCTGAACTGAACTCCCCTTCAATTGATCTCTGCTTTTGTGATTTTTTCTCATTCGACTCTCTTCCAACTTTCTTCTTTTTCACTATTTCCTTCTTTCATCCAACAAGAATCGCTTACTATTTCCTCGCTGCTCCTGATCCAGGACATGTGCTCCTGATCCAGGACCTGTGCTCCTCATCCAGGAAATCTGCTCCTGATCCGGGGCATGGGGTCCTGATGCGGGACATCTACTCCTGATTCAGGACATCTGCTCCTGATCCAGGACATCTGATCCTGATCCAGGACATCTGATCCTGATGCGGGACATCTGCTCCTGATCCAGGACATCTGATCCTGATTCAGGACATCTGCTCCTCATCCAGGAAATCTGCTCCTGATCCGGGGCATGGGGTCCTGATGCGGGACATCTACTCCTGATTCAGGACATCTGCTCCTGATCCAGGACATGTGCTCCTGATCCAGGACATCTGCTCCTGATCCAGGACATCTGCTCCTGATCTAGGACATGTGCTCCTTATCCAGGACATGTGCTCCTGATCCAGGACATCTGCAACCTCATCCATGACCATCTGCTCCTGATCCAGAACATCTGATCCTGGAGTCCTCCTGATCCACTCCCACCCCCACCCCCCACCTACCTCAAAAAAACCGGACACCGTTTACATACCGTTTGGAATGGCGGCATGTAATGGATGCTATCAGAACTACAGTTGAGCGGGTTTCCTAAATGATGCGCTTTGTATTTCAAAGGGAATAACATGGTTCAGGTCAAGAGAAAATGGACTGAAGACAGAGAAAATATCTGTGTGTAGTTTAACCACTTAGATCAAAGTAGACAGTAAAGTAACTTTACAATGTCTTTGTCATGATGTTTTTAAGGGATCTGACCCACATGCAGGAAAGCCACTCAGAGAAACCAGAGTAATGTTAACAGGTTTATTAGAAGTCCAAAATGGGTAGGATTCAGGTGAACTCAGAGAGCTGATGATCTGGAACTGGAAGTAAGAAGGAAAGTTCACAGAGGTTAGTTCAGGGTCCGTAGGAACTTTGAACGATCTTGCAAAACAGAGATAAACGAGACTCACGTTATGGCGGGAGAAAGGTTTTCTTCCCAGAATCCAGTCGAGGTGTGGGTTTTTACAGAGAAAGAGGGGCTAGTTGGAGGGCAGACAGGTTTTGGTTTGGTTGGTTCCTGAGGAGAAATGGAGCGGACTGCCACTTAGATTTCCGAGGGAGTACTTGAACGGGACGTGTGGAGATAAATCCCCTGCTCAGTGTGAAGCTCAAACAAATCCTTCCAGGGGAGAGAAGGCCAAAAAATCCAGTATGCAGGATGACTTCTGCCGAAAAGGCAAAAGACAAAAACAACGTTAGAACTCAGAGGAACAAAGACTCAGTTAGACTCAGCTAAACTCAGCTTGGCTAGAGTAACCCAAACTGGAAAACACTCTGGCGTCGAGGTAGTGACAGTCCGCCGCTCAAATACTCCTCAGTGATGAGCCAACCAGCTGCAGGTGTGTAGGAGGACCAACGAGGACAGGGCATCATCTGCTGGTGGAGGGAGAGAAAAACACCAAAAACACAACCCACACAGACTGGATTCCTAGCAGTCTTTATTGATAGATACTCTGGAAGTACTTTTGAACAGGAGGTGCTGTGAAATTGTTTTGTTTTTTTGGACAAAAGACCTAAAAACAACCTATAGGCCTTTTTAAAATAAAATAAAATACATAGAGATTTACTGCTTTATTGTCACATACACTTCAGTGCACAAACCGGGGTCTGTAACACACAGACATCGTCAGTTCTCAGGTGAATATCTGCACTATTAAGTAAACAATAACACATAGATTTGGTCAGCTGGCAGGAACCTGAGTCACTGACTTTATGTCTATTAGCTCCAAATCCTTTTACTCAAACCACAAGGAAATAGTTATATTATTACACTATTTAAACATTATTGAACAGTTCTCCATTAGACAAAGAACACATGATCAAAATATTGCTCTAAAATACTATGCTTACCTCAAACTGCACAAATCGCTCTGAAAGTGCGCGGCGGCACCATGCTGTAACTCTGAGCTACAAGCAGGGGGCGCTGCCTGGTCCCAGGTGTCCAAATGTTCAGGTGCGCTCTGAGGTCATGGAGATTAACATGCCTTGATTAGGGCCCCAAAGTAATTAAATTAAAATCTTAATACATGTAATAGTAAAACAAAAAAAACAAAAAAATCAAAATCATTTCCCAAAATATTCATAAGAAATTTATTTTATCTTTTTTAGTGGAGAGGGTGCTGCAGTCCCCCCAGCACCTCCACTTCACGCGGCCACGTCTACATCTACGTTTAATCTATTTTATTTGAAAGCATGTAAACAATCCATGATTTAGGGCTATTCATAATCTGGGAAAGGAGTTGAGTTTTAGTATTAAAGAAAAATTTATTTCCTTGATTTCCAAACCTGGAAACGTTAAACAAATAATAAATAATCTGAAACATTTTACTTGGTTAAACATAGATTACATAATTCTCCCCGAGGATGTTGCTGCCAGATTAGGGATTATGGATTTCATCAATAATTAGGGAAATGCTTCATATGTGCTGCAGTGCAGCTCTGCTGGACAGGTGCAGCTGATCACTGCAGCTATGCTCAACCAGCTGCGTCTGCCCTTATCTGAAATATATGGTGTTCTGTTTGATGCCTGGCTCACCGGCTCCTGGTCAGTCTGGAGAAGAATGGATCGTTCAGGCATGAGGTCAAAGGTTAAAGTGTACAAGTAAAATACTCCAAGGCTTTAAACCTGGGTTTGAATGGAGACTAAGCCATTCTCAAGCACATATCAAGGAGCTCATTTTGAGCCTGGATCCAGATTTATTGTTGATTCTGTTCATGGTGGAGAATCCTGCTTCACAGCAGCAGGTTGAGCCAAACATCCTCTAAATGTTCAGGCTCCGCTCCGCCAGGTCAAGATCAGCTATGGCAATCGCACCAAAAAAGGTAATTTTTTATTTAAAGCTTAGAAGTACTCTACTCTAGCGCTCTGATGCAGTCCTGATGTACCGTGCACAGTACAGTGACTGAGACCTGAGCCTGGTTCTGGTTCTGCTGGAGGTTTCCTCTCCACTGTCGCTGCATGCTCAATGTGAGGAAATGCTGTAGCATCAATATCTACCGTCTCCTCCTGCTCATCCTGTAAAGTCAATGACTGGAAGCCATTAGCTGGTTTTCCTCTGATAGAAACGTTGAACATTTAATCTGACTGGATGATCTGGTTGATCTGGGTCTATAACTGGTTGAACTGTAAGGTGCCTTGAGATGACTTGTGTTGTGAATTGGCGCTATATAAATAAACTGAACTGAATTGAATAAAGTGACCTGTTATGAAAATGGAGCTATAGAATAAAGTGAATTCTTTCTCATTGAAAACATTTTCAAAGTGGTTTCTTTACGCTGACATTGTTTTTAAACAGGCACTGATGCAGCCACCAGCCTTTCAGACACATCTTGGTTCCACATAGATTCCAACCAGTTAATCACCAGTTGCACCAGTTCATCTGTAGTGCTGGATCTCAATGTTGCCACAAGGAGTCTGTGACAATATTACACGGCCAACTTTCCCGGAGGGTTAAATGGATAATTTGGGGTTGAACACGTTGTTCAGGGGGCCATCAATGTGGGGAAGAAAGATGGCGGAATCAAACCAACAACTTTCAGATTGCAGCTATTCTTCCCACTGAGCAACAGTGATGCTAACTTTGATACAGGCCTTCAGTCTCTTCCTCCAGACCAAAGGATCACTTCCTGCTCTGAGATGAGGGGACACCACAGGGCAGGTCTGAGCTTTCTGATGATCCGTCCATCTGTTGGTCAATCAATCCGTCCATCTGACGTTCAATGCGTCCCTCATCTGTCGGTCAATCCGATTGTCTGTTGGTCAATCCGTCCTGGCTGCAGCTTTCAATAGATACTATATTTATTGAATGCTTTCCTATTGTTCAGAACACAAGAATACCACAATACACTGATCAATCTATAGATATAGATAGACAGATGCCTTTTAATGAAGTATTTATAAAGGGCTCAAAAACATTGTCTAAAAAATGTTTTAACATCTATGCTGACACAGAAGTTTAGAAAAAGGTGTTTAGCCTGCATAAAGCACAGATTGTTGTTTTTAGATATAGATGTGCATACATAGATTTGGAAGTATTATAAATAGGCAGGTGTGTGATTAGGTAAAACTATATGTCAAGATTATAGATGTGTCTCTGTCTGTCTGTAGATAAAAAAACTATTTTCTCACCACTGGTGGGGGGGGTATGTGTCATCCTCAAGCTCGGGTCCTCTACCAGAGGCCTGGGAGTTTGAGGGTTCTGCGTAGTATCTTAGCTGTTCCTAGGACTGCACTATGTATATATATATATATATATATATATATATATATGTGTGTGTGTGTGTGTGTGTGTGTGTGTGTGTGTGTGTGTGTGTGTTATAAACATGAAAATTGATTGGTTACATCTAAACATTGGTCTTCTTTATTTCATAAATCCATGTCACATGTGAACCTTTTTAGATCTGGTATAGTCACAGATTAGGAAAATAGTATTAAAGAGATAAAGTTAGTAATGAGAAAAAGAAAGTCTATTTTTCTGGATGAATGGCTTTCCTTTCAGCTAGATCAGTGACTATCATATTTCACAAGCAGATTAGCACAAGCAAATTTAGAAATTTGTCAAACAAAAGTCTTTGTATTAAAGTTGTATTTCAGACATCCTTTATGCAGTGATTTTTACTCGATTATTTGTGCTTTAATTCTTGTATGTTTCCCCAATTTTTATTTGAAGTCTGTGTCCTGTGAGTCCGGCTGTCTCTGGATTGGCTGGTGCAGCAATTTATGAGTATTGCTGAATTACAAAACACTAAAAGATACGTTGAATTTAATTTAATTTAATTTGGCAACCTGGGGTGGAATATTTTTCTTCATTATGGGAAACCAACAACGCCACCTGGAATAACTCCAGGAAAAGTAATGGTAATAAGGAACAGGTAAGTTCTGCTGGAAATGAGACAAGATTCAGAAAAGCTCTACAATAATATATTAAATTTAATAGGTTTAAATTAACAATAACCTGAAAATAAATGGTTAAAATAGTGGATGAATTTTTAATCCACATTGAGCATAAAAAATGTTTACATTTCTAAGGAAACTGAAGCTAACCAATGGGGAGAAGAGGTGAGAAAAGGGGCAACATCCAGTGAAAAAAAAAGGATCACCTCGGACACTACAAAAACACAGCAAACACAGAGAAACAGGGGAACTCCAACACAGCACACAAGACCAGGGGCCACCAGGGGCCACCAAAGAAGCCTCAGCCCCTAGAAGAAAAACAGAACTAAAACAATATAAGTAAAACAGAAACTCAATAGCAGTGTTGTATCCAGTGGTGTCTAAAGTTCACACATTTGTTACTTCAGTAGAAGTAAAGATCCTGCAGTTTAAAACACTCTGGTAAAAGTTTAAGTATCAACTTGACCTCTTTTACAGTTTTTTTTGTGCAAAAGTATGTAATAGAAGCACAATTATTACGCTTTGCACAGCCTGGATAATTCGGTACAATGAATGGAGAGTTTTAATTCGCATTTAGTTTTTTGGACTTTCTAAAATTTTGAGATAGGGCCAAGGACGAGGGAGGTCTTGTTGGTCTCCGTCTCCCGATACGCTCTCGCCTGTGCCCGACCTTTCAGACATTTAGACATCTTTTTCTGAATCCCACATTGTAGCATGGCATAGACAATTCAAGTTAGCAGTTTGAAGAACACCTGCTTGCTAGCCAAGAGTTACGAGTAACGTTTGTTTTAAAAATACAAGGAATAGAAAGTACAGATACTCGGTGAAGTAAATGTAAAGAGTAGAAGTCGGAAGTAGGAAGAAAAATAAGTAATGGAGTAAAGTATAGATTCCTAAAAAGTGTACTTAAGTACAGTAACAAAGTATTTGTACTTTGTTACTTGACACCCCTGGTTGTAACATTGCACTGTATCCTATTAGTAGCATCATCAATGCTCCCAGCAGCAGGGGAAAGCTCAGGAAAGTCTTTTTATAACATTTCTTTATAGGCAAACCAGCAGCGGGCGTCAGTCCAGCTGGAATGCTGATCAAAGTAGGAAACTAAAAAAATACACTTGCTAACAAAAACTATGACTTAGAGGCAGGGGCGGATTTAGCAAATGTGGGGCCCTAGGCAAAGACAGGCAGGGGGCCCCTCTGAATGGAGAAAACATAGAACAGCCCCATTCTCCAGATAGAGAAATGTTAATAGAATGGACATCCATTATCTGTTCTAGGTTTTGTCCCTCTCTTCTTGTCCCTTTTCTTCTTGTTTTCCTCTCTATGTTTTGTACTCAGCTGACTTTTCATGCTGTCTCTAAAGGAATTAAAGATTTTTTCCAAGCACTAAGCTCACTTAGCTGATTGCTCCTTCCTGTGTTTCCAAAAAGGCCAAATTAAATAACCCAGTCCTTCTTTTCACTGTAGACAAGCCATGATCTGCTTATCTGTTCTCCATTTTTCATTTGGATGAAATAATAGCTGCATGAATCATGACAGCAGACAAGATAGAGGAGAGCAGGAGGCGGGGTTACCAATCTACTTGCTCTGGAGAGCAGAGTTCGCTGCTTTTAGATGTTGTCTCCAAAGTCTCCAGTAGCAGAAAAAAGTCTCTATATTTGGCGCTAGGAGCTTTTTAGAAATCAAAGTGCTAGAGGGGTCTGAAAAGTGGCTAAATATAGCGACTAAAGCGCTAAGTGGGCAACACTGCTCTTTGCATCGTTTGTTTTCAAATGGTTTGCTGCTGTCTGTTTGGACCTTTCTGAACATGTGCAGCAAATGGACTGATCCAATATGGTGGACACTGAAGGGGGGGGCTGAGACACATTTAATATTATCAGCGTTCTGATGGCATTTTAGCCAAAGGATTTTTATCAAAAACATAATTAATGAGCACAAATAAGGAATAGTTGTATTAACCTACATGGAAACAGAGTTTTATGGGGCCCCCAGGAACTTGGGGCCCAAGGCGACTGCCTATTATTGCCTAATGGTAAATCCCTCCTGCCTACAGTAGTTGCGTACCTGTGACCTGGTAAGTTACCACACTGCCAGATAAACGGATCTACAACTCCACCCATGCAGTGCAGCTGTAACAAAATGCTATGTAAAGGATTTATTTCCAGGAGGTGAACATTATCTAGCCACATTAGCCCTTACCTTCCCAACAGCAAACAAACAGGATAGATCGGTACAAATGGAGGCTTAACAGATAAGACCAGTTTGCATTAACGACTACTATTAAAACTGAACAAACAGTGAAACAGCCACGTTTAGCAGATGGAAGCAATCAAACTCATGGCAGATGGGGACCTGCTTACATGCACAGCTGAAATTGGCCTTAAATGGGCAGCATATTTATGCATTTTTTATTCTTGTAAACCTTCTGGTAAACTTGGAGATATATTTTATTTCATGTTGCATATTCCTGTAAATGTGTTTCACCTTTAAATCTGCAGCTGTCCTTACTTGTGTCTCTGTGCTCTGCTTAAAACAGATGTATGAACCTGTCTACCATTATAATGATGACAGAGAAACTCATTTTCAAGATATCTAGAAGCTCTGCAGTCTGATTCTGTCTGTTTGATAAGAAAACAACAGATATGTGTTCATTTCTACCTCAGATTTATGGTCCTCTGAGAAGCCCAGCTTTTTTAACTAAAAAAGAAGAACACAGCATTAAAACTGTTTTCTCTAGCTTCTTGCATTATAATACTAACTTGTATAAACTTACAAGCTGTTGCCATTTTTAGCTGAAACAGCTCCATATGTATAAGAATGGATGTTGACCATCTCCTAATTTTAGCTTAAACATCTATGGAAGTACTGCTGGTTAAATTCACTGAGTGCTGCTGTGTGTCTCTCTCCTCCGACCACCTAGCTACACTGTATGCAATGAATAACGACCTCAATAATATTATGTCTCAAAGCAACAGATCTGATGATGTCGCACCGATAGGCGGGACTCAGGAGCAGCAGGAGAGAGGAAAAAAAACACAGACTCAAAATGCTCTGAACACCAACAACGGTACCCAACCCCAGTTACTGTTGGCTAAAGTAAATAAACCAAAAACAACGACCCACCGCAGGTGGGCGAAAACAAAGCACAGTCCCTGGAGGACGGCGTCTCTGCAGCAGGAACCGTGGAGGACGGCGTCTCTGCAGCAGGAACCGTGGAGGACGGCGTCTCTGCAGCAGGAACCGTGGGGGACGGTCTCTCTGCAGCAGGAACCGTGGAGGACGGTGTCTTTGCAGCAGGAACTGTGGGGGACGGTCTCTCTGCAGCAGGAACCGTGGAGGGCGGTCTCTCTGCAGCAGGAACCGTGGAGGACGGTGTCTTGGCAGCAGGAACCGTGGAGGACGGTCTCTCTGCAGCAGGAACCGTGGAGGACGGTGTCTTGGCAGCAGGAGCCTTGGGGGACGGTCTCTCTGCAGCAGGAACCGTGGAGGACGGTGTCTTTGCAGCAGGAACCGTGGGGGACGGTCTCTCTGCAGCAGGAACCGTGGGGGACGGCCTCTCTGCAGCAGGAACCGTGGGGGACGGTCTCTCTGCAGCAGGAAC
>JAGKQL010002805.1:0-29792 GCA_018398635.1 Cyprinodon brontotheroides | reverse complement strand
CTCCTTACATTTTTACACAAATATCTGTACTTTCTACTCCTTACATTTAAAAAAAATTGGCTCGTTACTTTAGTTTTGAATCATTTCAATGGAGTTACCGTTATTATTTTTCACATCGTCAATACCAAATTCAATCTAATTGGATGGGAATCTACGTTGCATTTGACGCACCACTACAAGATGAATCGACAGATTCGGCGGTATTCATTCGCGGCAAATCATTGCAGCTTGGTGGCGGTGGCGTTAGCATAGTAGCATGGACGACGAGATGATTGAAAATGAACACAACGGAGATCTAGTCCTATTGGCAGACATCCATTTAAAATGTAGGCAACGGCATGAAAAAAGTGGTTTCTACTTTTACTTTTATACTTTAAGTAACTTTACAAGCCTGTACTTTGTTACTTTTACTTGAGTAAAGAAGTTTAATCAGTACTTCCACTTTTACCAGAGTATTTTTTAACACAAGTATCTGTACTTTTACTCAAGTACGGAAAGTGAGTACTTGTGCCATCTCTGATTATAGGCATGTTGATAATAGCAGATGACCTCAAATGCATCTACAGTAGAGCTAACATTGTCATGGTCCTGGCACTGGTGGCTGGCTTGATTGCTCATTCCATCCACCTGTTTAACTCTGCCCAGTTTCTCATCATTGCTTATCTGATCCACCTGTTTCCAGCTCCTATATATATACTGATTGTTTTCAAGCTACCAGTGCCAGGTTATACAAGCTGTTTGGTGAGACTAACTCTAGCGTTTTGATTATTGTTCCTATTATCTGATTGTGACCTGTTTCTGTCTTGTGAATCCCGAGTTTTGCTTTGCCCCTGTCTACTCTATTAGTCTGATCTGTTCTGGACTGATTCCTGGATTTTACTGGCTTACCTCATCAGCTCTCTAATCTTCTGGTTTATATACTTTGTTCTGTTACGATTTCGGCTCGGATATTCCATTCTGTACACAGCTGCTCCTCGGCGTCGGTTGTCATCAGCTCCACTCATCATCCAGAGCTCCGGAGGCGGCGCCCGGCACAACCGGAGGTCAATCCCCTCCTTGGATTCATCACATCCCTCTGTGGTCAGACTGAACTCGGAACCGGGTCAGTGACTATTTATCTTTGTCGTTATTGGCCCTTATTTGAGTCACTAACCTGAGTTTCTGTTTCTACAGAGGATCCGGTTTTTCCGCTCCAGCTGACAATCAGCCGTGCGCCGTTTATAAATAAAGACTGTTTGAACTCATTTGGATCTGTCTGTTTGAATATTGGGTCCAAGGTTTCGAGCCTGACAAACAGATATAATTAAGGGAATATTAAATAGGTTAATAAATAAAATATATATAAATATATAAATAAAAATAATTAATAAATGTAAGTTGTTTATGAAGAGCACCATAATAGTTATTAAACATAAACAACAATATAAAATTTGTTAAATATTTTTACATATGGGTTCTAATCTTTATGCCAAGTTAATTAGAGGTTTGTAGAAGACCCACATGCAGATAACGATGAGGGTGGTGACAACAGAGCAAAGACTAAGGAATGCTTTATAGGAAATAAGTGAAAAACCATCAGAAAGGAATAATCAAACTAAGGACTAATCGAAAGTATAAATCTTAACAGCAAACACATAAGATAAATCAAAGCCTAAGTGAAAACACAAATTGAAATCTTGAAACAAAAACCCAGCACAGCAGATCATGACACTTTAGACAGTTTGTGTTTCCTTAAACACCTGCAAATGAGTGGAGGACATGCAAAAATAAACAGTTACCACAAGCAAAGAGACTTTTCAAAACTGAAACTCAACTACAGCCACAGTTTTTGCATATTTTTTAGACTTTTTGAATGTCAGGTGCAAACTGCATCTCCGACTACCTTCTCGTCCCAAAAGGGATTTGAGTGAAGCATGTTTATGTTTAATGTTTGTTTAATGTTGTTTTTAAAACTTACAGATGGGCTAATTGTTTTTTTGTTTGTAATTTTGATTAGTATTACCACCATCTACAAATCTGTTCTTCCTCCTCTGACCGCACCAAAATGTCTGTAGAACACGCAATCAGATCCTAATGGGTGAAACCAAAATCGGTTTGCAAATCTTCACATATGTGCAGCAATCTTTGAAGACCACGCAAAACATGCCCACTTATTTGTGTGCAGTTTAGATCCCTTTATTCTGAATATTTAAAGATCAGACCCATTAAAATGAATATACTCACCCAGGGTTATTATATTTCTCAAAACCAGGATCAAAATTCACTTTTCTTGTACAAAAAAAATACAAATTAATGAGTAATGTATGGTGCTGTGCTGCCTCCAAAACACTTATGGAGTTGAAAAGCTGGAATCAAACTGCTAAGCTTCCATATTACTGCTGGATTAATTATGGTGCATTTGACTGTTTTTTTATTTTATTCCTTTTTACATTGTCTTGTCAAACTAATCTGCTGCTACACTAAGAGCACAAATTTTGTCTGTGGTCAGTGATTACAGTTGCACCCACACTACCTTGTACAGATGTCTTAAATCACACATGATCTGGCACCCACTTTGGAAAATGGCTGGTCCTTTTCACAACCGAAGGCCATAGACTTTGCTTCTTCTTTGGGTAATGGCAGAGGGTAAAACAATTTGGCTTTTACTCAGTAGAGCAGATGGGTAAGGTGGCAAAGGCTGTGCAAGAAACTGCAGAAAAATGGCTGAAAGGACCTTTCATTCTTAAAGATGGAAAAAGCATTGATTCAGTCAGAGAGCACAACCAGTGCTCTAAAACCAGTTAGCATACACAACCTTTATCTGTTAAAAACTGTTGAATAGTGTTAGCACAAAATTGCTCAAATCAAAACTATGACTGTCTGGAATAAACATTATCCTTTATAATTCATAAAAAGCCATATTAAATCCAAAATTACAATTTTTTTTCCTAAGTAATAAAACTGTATACTACTTTATTAATTATATTTTTTCTAACCAGTCTATACAGTTTTTTAAGTGCAGTTTTCTTTAATTTCATTTGAAAGTAAAATTAGTTTATGCAGAGGTATTTTTATGAGGAAAAAAATGATCCTAGTTTTGTGATTCACAAGATATTGAAAAACTAATGGAAGGATATGGGGCAGCCAATGAAAATTGGACTGTCAAGGTTGGGTAGAAGTTGATTGAGGACCAAAATGCAGAGATGAAGAGGCAAAGATAAGATCTTGCAGATTTAATGGAAGACAACAGAAACACAAATCCAGGAACAATAAACAAATAATCAAAACTAGAAGATACCAGGGAGAGACACACATGGGGATCAAAGCAATGAATAGAAACAAGCACTGAGGAAATGCACAGGAGTATATATGGGAGACAGAACAAAGACTGGGCCTAATCAGCTGATAGGGAGCAGGTGTGGATAGAAGCAACTAGAAGCTAGGGCAAATTGGACTGATACAAGAGGGCCACAGAGAGCACAAAATAAACAACACTGCTTAAATATAACTAGAAAACAGCTAGAAAAACACAAAATGAAAAAGAAACAATTCCCAATTAAACACAGAATGACATAAATAAAAATGTAAATGCAAACTCAAAAAGAAACTTAAACAGAACAGTAAGGTCCACAAAGGACAGGATTAAGGCAAGTATAGCATAAAATTAGGGTGACCAGATTTAGGTTTTCTCAAAAGGGGGACATTTTTTTTCTTTTTTGTTTTTCTTTTTTGGGGGGTGGGGAGACCTGTGAGGGTATGCTTCCCCCCGTCTGCCCAAAAATATACAAAAGGCTTGAAATATAAAAACAATGAGTGCGCATCATCAGGCTAATGTAGTAAAGAAATGTCACTAAGAATTTGAGTCAGTAGGTCACATGACCTGGAAGCTATTGAAGGAAAGTCCCAACTTTTGTCTTTAAAAATATCTTAAAAATTGAAAATAGCTTAAAAATGCATAAAAGCAAGTATGCCTTGCATATGTTATCTATTGGCATGATTTTTATATTAGTTTCATCTTTAGCTGGTCATATGATAAGGAATTTAAGTGATTTTTGTTTCTCAAGAGTGCTTGGTACAAAGATGTTGAGGGTCCCTAACTGCAGCACGGCTTGAACCTTTTGATAAAGCTTTTCTTATAGTTAGAGGGGCTCAGGTCCTGATTATCTCTATATAGTTATGCTGCAATAGGCTTAGACTTCTGGAGGACAAAGGAACCCCCTTTTCCATCATTCTACTTCCTTCTATCTCTATTCCTCCATTCTGTTACTGTAGTTCAATCTCTAACGTTCTGCTCTTTCTTTTTCTCATAGTAGCTTCGGCTCATCTGTTCCTGTTTTGCTGTGACTCATCCTGAGAGAAAATAGCAGCTGTGCTTAAGCCATCAACACCTTTGTTTATAGATCTTGGAGATGCTCCTGTTTTCCAGCCGTAGTCCTGTTTCTCTGACCGTGAACTGGCTGGATGCCTCTCTTCCTCCTGACATGGGAACTGGCCTGTGAGCTTGTCTGCCTGGCTGTGTGTTTCCTGGACGGCCACCTTTAAAGTTGCCTTTTTGTATCTCCTCGCCTATCTGCTTGAACCCCAGTCGCCTCCGCAGATGGCCTTCCACACTGAGCCTGGTTCTGCTGGAGGTTTTCTTCCCTGTTAAAAGGAGTTTTTCCTCTCCACTGTCGCTACAAGCATGCTTGGTGTGAGGGATTGTATTTGAGTCAATGAGTCAATTCAAACTTTGAATCAATTTCCACTGTATGATCTGGTGAACTGTAAAGTGCCTTGAAATTACATGTGTTGTAAATTGACGCTATATAATTAAACTGAATTGAAATGAATTGAACTATGCCTGGTCGTCATGGTTGAGGGGTTGGCGAAAGCATGAAAAGCCAAAACAGCTCATTTATAAGACAAGCTGAGTGAGAAGGTTATTGGTATTTGCTGTCTTCGCGAAAACTGAGATGAGCAAAACAATAAAAAACATGTTCTGGAGGATCATTGTTGGCTATATTATTTTTTTTTTTTCAAATGTTGTATAGTATCTTTTTAAGATATTTTAGATCTTTATGATATTTCATTATTGAACAAACCAATTCTTTATTGTTTCAATTTATATTTTTGTTTTGCTTAGGGTGCTCTGAAAGGTATATATTCTCTACAGGTATTTTTGTTTTGACTGTTTTGTCACAAATGACAGATTTAATATTACACAAGGACAACCTGAGAGTGAATTCAAAATTTGTTTTAAAAATATATTTTTTTTATTAAAAAAAACAAATCGAAAAAAATTTTAAGGTTAGCATGAATACATATAAATCATCTTCAAACAGGCTTCTATTATATATTTAATTTTTAACGTATTACTTGCAATACTAATAAACGTTACATATTCATTTGAACATTTTAAGAGCTTTTTATCATAATTTTAATCCTTATCACCACAAATACTTAAAGATGTTAAAAACTACAGTCATATTGCCCGTCAGCAAAGGCAAAGACACAATTGGAACGTAAAGACGAAACCTCACAAAGACAGACGTCAAAATGGGCTTTTTCATAATTATGCCTTGCTTCTGAGTTGGGCGGTAATGCTGCCACAGAAGTAAAAAAACAATCAAGAGGAAGGGGAAAAAAGCAGGGCGAAACAATGGTGTAATATCCTCAGTAAACTGAATAACTTCTGAAACATAACCACAACTCTAAAATCTGCCATCATTGTTTACATTAGCATATTCGTTTCAGGAGAGAGGAGAGTCCTACATTAACTCATTTGTGCAAACCTGTCAGATTGTTGCTGCTTAAGCAGTTTGGGCTGTCCACACGGAATGGAAATTCAAAGATGTTGCTATGGGGATGTCAAAAAAACCCAGCAGTGTCTTTCACCTATAAATTTGGCATGCGCATCTGTATGCGAGAGCAGCTATTCTGACAAACACAGCGCTGCAGTGCCATTTTCTGTCTTTCAATATTAAAATCAACACCTTAAAATCTTCTCTCATCATCTGCACCTTTTTATTATTTGTGTTAACCTCTGGATTATACACTCTCAAATGTGTACTAAATGTAGCATGATCTGAAAACTTAAAAATTCATCCTCATGGCTACAAACTAATTGGGCACACAGTGGACCTTCCTCTCAGCACCGGGAGCACAGTGAGTTCTGGGAGAAGTAAGAAGGCGAATGAAAAGAAGGAGTGAAAAAGGCCACTGTAAAAGTAACTGTTATCCTGAAGCCTTGTGCAGACTTTAGGGTGATGCTGTCCTAAATAACTGACAAAAGACTGATGGGTGTACAAAAGAGCCCGAGCTACTTTTGGATACCAAGGTGACTTCTACAGCTACGGTCCTGTCTCATTCATGTGATTGAGTGAGTAGAGGAAACCTTTGAGGGATCCACAGAGATGTTCAAAATGAAACATTAGCATAGATACAAGAGGAAAGCAAAGAGGTCATGTACCTAAAAAAGTACTTCAGTGCACTTAACACAGATGCTGCAGTGGTTCTGTAAGTGCTGACTTAGTGCTTATCAAGGACCTCTGCGTATGATGGAAAAGCTCTGCTGTTGAACTTTGTTTTTCTTGGTTCCTCACACTGATCCATGTTTCTCTACTAAACCGCTGTCAGCAAGAAGTCAGACTAAAAGAATTCCTCACACAACAAAATCAGATCATTTATGACTGACACGATTTAAGTGATAGCGTGAAGCTAACATAGCCCTAGCTCAGCATTCAGCAGATGTAATACTGTAAACCCCATGAGCTGGAACCTTCCGGCAAAGTAAAAACCTTGAGCTTGTGCAGCAATTTTACCAACTTATGCTCATTTCTGTATGATTAATCTCTGGTCATTAGCTAACACATTGTATTCCTCAGCTGTATGTGTGGTAAATATCCATCATCATTTCACAATGTCCAAATTTTCCCATTCTATTTGCTCTAATCCCTTGCAGGAGGTTAGCAATGGAGAGAGGAGCACAGGCAGAGTTGAGGGAGAATAATGCCATTTCAGGATAGGCCTTATTTAATTTACTGCAGGTCGATAGAGGTTCTCCAATTGCCTCTCCCGGATTAATAAGTAACCCACACTCGCTGTCCATCACTGTCCATCTCCCATTAGGCTTCTAAAATGGGGGCCCAAATTGCCTTGCGAGGTTGACTCTGATGGAAAACACACTCTCTCCATCCTTTTCTCTCACAATTCCCATCCATTCCTCTCCGTCACTTTTCTCTTTTTGTTATCAGGTTTCACTTTAAGATGCACTCTCTGCAGAGCCGCATAGGTGTATTAAAAGAACACAGCAGTCATTCCTAAATGCCCTGAAATTATGAAGTTTGTGACTCACAGTTCATATGGTCAGTCAGTTTTTTTCTTACCGTCTAAAATAATGTTTTTCTGTCACGATGCCCGGCAGTGTGGGAGTAAATTTAGCCTCCAATCAACAAAGTATGGTTGGTCCAGAACTTTGTCTTTCTGCACCTCAGAATATGACATTTCAGGAAGTACCAAGTGTTTGAGGCTCATAGAAAACAACATGGAGTTATATTTATCTGAAAACTCTTTTTTGTTGGTCTTTAATGCTTTCATAACAAAACACTTACTTTTGACATTTTTGGCAGAATACGTAAGGAAAATAAAAACGTTCAGAAAACATTTATGGTCTTAAAGACATCCTTAAAAAATGACTTTGCAAGGAAAATTGGTTTGTTTCTTTTATTTCTATCCTTTATGATTTTAATGGTGAATGCTGCCTATAATAAATGACCTAATGTGAAATAATCTTTGGTAATCTAAAACTGGATATTGCAACTGTGGGGAAATTGGCGATTTTCCTATGTTACTTGTGTTTTAAGAGAACAGTTATTATTTTCATGTCATGGATGCCAAAGAATTACTTTTTTATTCAACAAATGCATGTGCTGACATGTTAAATGAATCATAGAAAAAATTCCTAGACTGTCATCCAAGCAAGAACTAAACAATAACCCAATTATTCCTTCGTAAACAGACTCTTTTTGGTGTTTGCTCCTCAATGGTGTTGCCCCATACTGCTTGATGTACCCAGGTATTTTCTCTGGACATCTCTGCCACCTATCTTTAAGTCATTTTCACTTTGAAAGCAGATCATCAACTTGCCTTAAGTATAAAATTAAGTAAATTGGAAGCATATGGTCTTTTCAACAAGGTCGTTAGAACTATATTATATAACTAGGGCTGCAAAGTATGTTAATTTATCAATTAACATGTTTCTTTTTTGCTTACACATTCAGTAACATATAGTAATTACAAGAAAACATTTTCATATTTTTCAATAAAAACTTTTACTGTAAAACTGTAAACAAATACTGTGAAACTTTAAATAGATACTTCCAGTATGTTATGTATATATTGTAGGCTACAATAGGGTTAGTTACTTATCATAAAACGATTAATAAAGCACATTTTAACTTGACCTTCAAAAAACTCTGAGGGATTAGTTAAACTAAGAAGCTTGAACATATAATAGAATTCTTACATGAACAAGTTACTCCTGATGGGTAGAGTAATGTGACATTTTACTACGGGCAAGAGGAGTGATACTTATTTACTTCAGTAAAAATAAAAAGTAGGGGACATTGCCGTAGAAATACTCCGAAAATACCTCGTTTTTCAAAGTGTTACTCAGTTCAATTCAGTTTATTTATATGGATCCAATTCAAAACACTTATCATCTCAAGGCACTTTACAGAGACAATTCAACTATTTACACGGTCAGACTGGTTCAGAGTTCACTATTTAAGGAAAACCAGCTGATTGCATTTACTAATTGACTTGAAGGCAATCCCTCACACCTAGAAAGCTTGTAGCGAAAGTGGAGAGGAAAAACTTCCTATTAACAGGAAGAAACCTCCAGCAGAATGAAGCCAACTTGGGTTTAAGGAGACAAAAGGTAACTGTAAGCTGCGTAGCTACACAGTACACACTTCCATATCAGAGGAAAGAGAGCACAAACGGTTAGTCAGAGTAAGAGAAACAGGTCTACACTGAAAAACAGGCCAAGCTACAACATCTATAAAGAAAGGTGTTGATGGCAGCAGCACAGCTGATATTTCTCTCCATGATGGTGGAGAGAAATCACTTACCGGCCGGGCGGGGGAAAAAAAAAAATAGGATAAAATCAAAGACAAACAACATAAAAATAAAACAATAAGCCGGTCCCATCGTGGCGTAATCGGAGACAATGACACACGAAGTGTGCTCCTGATGTCCAGTCTGCTCCGTAGCTTTGTTTTGGTCGCTGTAACCGCAGAAAATCCTGCTTCACAAAGATAGGATGTTATAGATAGGATGAGTCTTGAACTGAATTAACCTGTGTCAAGAGGCAGAGATGCACCGACTGATGTAATTGGGAGAGAATACTGCAATTTATTATATTTTTCAAAACATTTTTAACATTTTTTTTATTTTTTTTTATGTGCGGCCCGGTACCAAATGACCCACGGACTGGTACCGGTCCGCAGCCCGGTGGTTGGGGACCGCTGCTTTACACTACATTCAATCATTCACTCACACACTTATTGTGGCAAGCTACATTGTAGCCACAGCTGCCCTGGGGCTCACTGACAGAAGCGAGGCTGCCGTACACTGGCGCCACCCAGGAAGTGGGGGTCACAGCTAAACAGGAACAGATTAGATGATGACAATGATGAGATAAAGTAAGATGTCTCAAGTAAACTAATTGAGCAACTAGTTATTACCCACCTCTGGTTCACAGTAGGGTGTAGCAAATAGGTCATATGGTTTATAATAGAACAGACAGCTGTTTTGAGGTCTAATATCTGTTGTATATGGGGCAATCACTCTACTGGGCTATCACATGCTGGAGACATTTTTGTCTCTTCTTCTCTTCCGAGTGAAACTAGCTTTTAAAATTAGCACCCCCCCATTTTGACAACTTTCAGATCAGTCTGAGAGATTAGGCGCAGAGGACGAAATGGAATCGATTCAAAAATCAAAGTTTCACTTTCAGCACATAGATATGGAAGTTTGGATCAATTATCTCAACAAACATGACGCTGAAACTAATTTGCTTCTCAGATTCAGTGAAAGCGACTGGGGGGTTTGTCTGCCAATTTGACAACCATGGGTCTGATCTACTCTGAAGTTTGCTCAGTAAAGTCAAACATAAAATCTGGAGATGCTGTAATCAGGACAGATACATATTTGTTCAGGATGTTGTTATGGTTTGGATTGCAATTTTAGTCCGCTTCGTGTCTGTTGAATTTAAAAGTGAGACTTGTAAACGCATTTCCTGCCTGCACACATTAGATTGTAGTCTTCTATTACTTAAAAAAGCAAATTTCCATAAAGATTAATTAATTATTGGGGAAATATGGTGATATTCAACTAGATAAAAGCTAAATAATTAATATTTTTTGTTGCTGTAATAAAAAAAAAAAAAATTAAAAGAAATGAAATGCAACTAATTGAATCTGTAAGCAAGGCACCAACTGTTTTTTTTTTCTGTTTTTTTTTGGGTTGTGCCAGCCGATCCAGCACAGACTGGGGACAGGGATCTAAGCGGTGATAACATGTTATCTCCTCACAGCAGCTGAGCTGAACGAGGATTCACCTTCAGAGACTGACAGAGAGATTGGAGAGGCAGGAGCAGCAGATAAAGCCCAACACAAGCTGTACAGTAATACCATCCTGAAGGGGAAGAGCAACGGTAATCTGCATTTATTTCCGGACTGAAACTGGCCTGAGTTTCCATTCTATTAGCTCTCTTCAGCTGAGCTTCACTCACAGTTTGGGAGAAAAACTCAAACAGAGCTGACAGAAGGATTTTGGTCAGTGTTTTGGTTTTGATGGCATCTGACATCTCAATGTAAGATGCACACGCCCACATTTAGGACTTTTTATATTGTTCTCTAAAAGTACATTCCTATAAAAAGTTTTTTATATTTCTTTTAAAGGTTCATATTGTGTGTATAAGATCAGAGTATCCTCTCTAAATGGGAAAACAGGCTATTGATTTCCAGTGATGGGACTAACGGCGTTGAAAGTAACGGCCGCTACCTTTTTTTAATAACGAGTAATCAAAATTATTACTCTTACAGTAACTATAACGCAGTTACAATTGCCGACATCCCGTTACTGCACGTTACTCAGGTCGCACAATTAACCTTTTTTCATGATAGGACTCGTGAGCGCGTCATGAGAGAGGGGAGGATGGAGAGTGAGGAGGACTCCAGCGGCAAAACAGCGCTTTCCAGATGGAAATACCGGTGTTACGTCGAGCTGCGTTTCCCCATCAGATACGGTTTCCCCTGCATCCCCGCAAAGCGCGGCGGCACGATTCACCACGCAAGCGACAGGAAACGCGCATGCTCGCTAAAGGCGCGTAACAGCCGCCCTGTGCTTGCGCCACAGGGGAACTACGGAGAGCGTGAACGATCTAATGATCGCCTATATGGAGAAAGGGAGAAATCTGGATGGATGAATGGATGGATGGATGGATGGATGGATGGATGGATGGATGGATGGATGGATGGATGGATGGATGGATGGATAGATAGATATAGCTACATGTTGCAGTATCTATAACAACCCAAAAACAGGATTCCAGAATTAGACATCCCCAGTTATTAATTTCATACACTAGCAAAAGTAACGCAATAGTTACTTTTACTAGTAACTAGTTACTTTTATTGTGGAGTAACTCAGTTATTAACTCAGTTATTAACTCAGTTACTTTTTGGGAGAAGTAACTAGTAACTATAACTAATTACTTTTTCAAAGTAATGTGCCCAACACTGTTGATTTCTGTCATTGGACTTTCCAACTCTAAATCAGTCCATAAATCGTTTCAATCGTCAAATTGGGTACAACGGTTGTCCGGTTCCTTTTAAACATATTTATGTAGAGAATCACAAATTATTGTTATGTTAAAAGAAGAGACATTGTGAAATAAAGCCCCTGTATCTTCTTCCTTTGGAGAACTTGTGAAAATATAGTACTCCCAATATGATTGTGAGCTTACAGTATAGATAACTGTGATATTCTCATAATTACAGTCTATCTGACTGTAATTATGAAAATATCACAGTTTGGTTTAATAAAAAAAGGTATTTTTAATTAAAAAAAAACACTTTCTGTGTCCTTGTTGTCTGAAATGATGATATTCACTGCAAAAACGATCTAGAAATAAGTCAAAATGTCTTAAATTAAGTGTATTTACCCTTGATTTGAGTAGGTTGAAAACATGATTTGCCAATGGAATTAGAATTTTTACTCTTAAAATAAGGTAGTTAGATAATATACACTTGAAATAAGACAATGAAATAGTTTTTTTCTTATTTTAAATGTAAATTGTCTCGTTCCATCGGCAAAGTGTCTCACTTACAGCACCTCCTCAATTCAAGAAAAAACAAACTTATTTTAAGAAAAAAATGACTTATCTAGATATCGATAATTCCCAGTGATGAATCTATGTTGATTCAGATGCAAGAAGGAACTACTAGCATTTCTGGTTCTATATAAGGAGACAGATCCTGTTTTTTTATTATGTTTTGTTAATTCTGTGTTTGCAATGATTTTCACACCAGCTACATCAAGCTGACGTTATACACTAACTATTCAGAGAAGAAACAGATCCCATATAATATTAATTTTTAGTTTCCTAAAAAAAAAAAATAACATCCTGTTTAATAGACTTTTTCTAGTTTATAAAACATTGTTTAAAGAAACTGCACAGCTAAATTAAAATTCCGAGCATAGCTTGTTTTTGAGGATAAAAACACTGTATTTAAGCAAACCTCTGCATTGATATTTTTGAGTTATAAATCAAAATAAAGGGTAATTCATTAGAAACAGGATATATTAGCAAATCTCTTGGCCTTTGAAATAGAATTGCCCCCTGAAGGGTCCCTGCAATCTAAATGGAGTTATAATCAGTGTGTTACAAAGTCTATGTGTCATTATACAGCCGTAGCATTTGTTAGCATTTGTCTCCAAAGGTCACGTCTCGGTTCAGAACGTTGGATCGGCTACTCTTACAGGCAACAGCAAATAAACCCTTCTCTCTGACTGTAAAGCTGAGGCTGGTCATGCATTTCCTGTAACAGGTTGGCTGCCTCTGCTAAATTAGCTGACCCTTTATCTACAATCAGCAGCACTCATATGCATGTGCTGTAGACTAGGCATCACTTCCTGGAGGTATTGAACTCTTAATAAAACACACACACTGGGACTCAAATGTCACCATCCTAAGCAGGGCTGTGTCAATATGTCTCTGACCTTTCTCTGTATTTACTCTTGTAGGACATCAGGCTTGGTGCTTGTGAGGCAAATGGGAAGCAAACAGGGGGTCTTGCTGTGCAGGAAGGGGCAACTGCAAAGTCTTCACTGCAGGCAACCCAAAGTAACCAAACAGGTACGTAGAATCCCCCTCAGACAGGAAACCACTTATTGTATGGGTTATTTTCAAGATATCGTTTGGAGGCAAAGAACAAAGTTAATTGCAAACACAGAAGTATGAGGAATTAAAATATGCTGGATCCCAGCTATAATCAAATCATAGAGCAAACCTCTAAATTAGGTTAGAAGAGATAAAACCAGTCAGACAATGCAGGTGGACAAATAGAGAAAGAATGCAGACAGATACAGACTTCTTCTATGCCAGCAGGTTATCATTATTTATTTATGTTATTTTTAGATGTGCTATGACGTTAAGCCACTGTTTCCATTGTTTTCTGCTGTGTTTGATCAGGTGCACATACAGAAATAACACGGTTAGGTTAAAGAAATTATCTTGAAGATGCTGTTTGTAAAGACTAAATTTTTTTCACTACATTTTTTGACAAAGAGAGTTTATAATAATTGAAAAAAGACAGAAAAAGTAAAAATAAAAAAATTTTTTTATCTTGTCTTACTGTAAGTGGGATTTATACGGAAGAGGATTAGGGCCACTGGGAAAAAAAAAAGTTAACTGATTTTTACATTTTATTTCAGTTTAATATGGGAAAAAAGTCAGAATTCTGACTTTTTTCTCAGAATTTTTGATCTTAATGTAGATGGGTACCATGAAGGTAGAGATGTGGGAGCACTCAGCTTCACTGACAAAGATGTGAGTTGTTTGAGGTGGCCAGTGACACAAAAAAGTGGAAAATGACAAAATTAGTCAACTTTTTATGTGCCCGAGGGGTCCCCTCATTAATGGAGGAGTAGAAGGTCATTAAAACAAGAAAGCTACTCTCTAAAACAGACATGGCTATGGCTTAATGGTAACATGTTTGTTATCTGTCAGAATTCGTAGAAAAAAAGTCAGAATTCTGAGAATAAAGTCAGAATTCTAAGATTAAAGTCAGAATTCTGAGATTAAAGTCAGAATTCTAAGATTAAAGTCAGAATTCTGAGATTAAAGTCAGAATTCTGAGATTAAAGTCAGAATTCTGAGATTAAAGTCAGAATTCTAAGATTAAAGTCAGAATTCTGAGATTAAAGTCAGAATTTTGAGAATAAAGTCAGAATTCTAAGATTAAAGTCAGAATTCTAAGATTAAAGTCAGAATTCTGAGATTAAACTCAGAATTCTGAGAATAAAGTCAGAATTCTAAGATTAAAATCAGAATTCTGACTTTTTCCCCATATTAAACTGAATTAAAATTAAAAAATGAATTAACATTTTTTTGTTTTTCAGTGGCCCTAATCCTCTTCCGTATCTTGACTGAACAGGTCAATTTAACACAAATTAGTGTCTTATTTTCCTAAAGAAACATGAACTAAAAAAATATATATATTCCCTTTTTTTCCATATTAAACAATTAGCTGGTTTGGAAATCACTCTGCAAAAAATGGAAAGTAGAAATTAGGCATTTTATGAATATGCCTATTTTATGAATTTTAGAACATCTTTGATGGTTTTATTCATCAAGAAACAACAGCAATCATAGTAATCAAGGTAAAAGCATCAACTTTTTTTTATTATATGCTGAACTTTCAAGGATTTAGAGGAATGGAATTTAAAAACCCTTAGAAAAACAGCCAAATAACCTAATTTTTATCTTGTCTAACTGTAAGTGGGATTGATACGGAAGAGGATTAGGGCCACTGGGAAAAAAAAAAGTTAAGTGATTTTTAAATTTTATTTCAGTTTAATATGGGGGAAAAAGTCAGAATTCTGACTTTTTTTCTCAGAATTCTGACTGTAATCTCAAAAGTTTGGATCTTAATGTAGATGGGCACCATGAAGGAAGAGATGTGGGAGCACTCAGCTTCACTGACAAAGATGTGAGTTGTTTGAGAGGGCCCGAGGGGTCCCCTCATTAATGGAGGAGCAGAAGGTCATTAAAACAAGAGAGCTAGTCTCTCAAACAGACATGGCTATGGCTTGATGCTAACATGTTTAGATGGGCACCATGAGATTGAGATTGAAGCCAAAATTCTGAGAATAAAGTCAAAATTCTGAGATTAAAGTCAAAATTCTGAGATTAAAGCCAAAATTCTGAGAAAAAAGTCAGAATTCTTACTTTTTTCCTCTGTTAAACTGAAATAAAATTTAAAAATCAGTTAATATATTTTTTTTTTCAGTGGCCCTAATCCTCTTCCATAGATTGACTGCACAGGTCAATTTAACACAAATTAGTGTCTTATTTTCCTAAACAAACATGAACTAAAAAATATATATATATTCCCTTTTATTCCCATATCAAACAATTATCTGGTTTGGAAATTAATTTCTTGTTCTAAGTATTTCCACTCTGCAAAAAATGGAAAGTAGAAATTGGGCATAATTAGTTGGAAAATGATTTTATGAATATCAGAACATCTTTGATGGTTTTATTCATCAAGAAACAATAGCAATCATAGTAATCAAGGTAAAAGCATTAACTTTTTTATTATATGCTGAACTTTCAAGGATTTAGAGGAATGGAATTTACAAAGCCTTAGAAAAAAAGCCAAATAACCTCTTACTTAGAAAAGAATAATAAAAACCTCTAAACTCTCTCTGTAATCTGAGTTTATCTCCATTTGCACACTCTAGGTAAACAGAGATTTAACTAGAGGACCAGCACCATTTCTATGTGCAGTTTGGGTCCCATTAGATCATATTTTATAATTTCCCATCGCTCTACTTCAGAAGTCTGAATAACAGAATAGTTTGGAAGGAGTATAATTAAACTGAACTTAAACAGAATAAATGAAGTAATACGACTCATAATATAGATTTATGTGCACTAGGGGCTTTTTTTTCATAGCCTTTCCAAAACCTAAAAAGAAGAGGATAGATGAAGAACAGCAGTCCTCTTTGGTCCTCAGTTCACACTGCTGTGCATGTTTTAGACATTTTCTGCTTTAACAAAATTTGTTCAGATGATTGCAGTCCAGCAAAAGCCTGTTAATCAGTCATCAACTGAAATCAGCAGTGCTGAAGCGAGCAATTGTCAAAAACATGATAGGCAGCATGCTTGGAGGACCAGGGTTGAAAATTACAGGTTTAAATGACAGCATATTTTTAAGCCGGATGTTTAGGATTTGGTTTAGAAATAACTTTTATCCCATTAAGCTAAAAACCACTGATTTCTGCTTACAAGTCTTTATGAAAAGCTTCAAAATGAAAATGATAAATAGACTGATTTTATTGAGTACATTTCTAATCTTGACCACTCACATCCCTTCGTACTATAGTTACATTTGAATTACAAACACATTTATACCCTGAAACACAGAATCTCATCAACATGTGACAAAGAGAAGAAGGAATCGAACCCATGACTCTGGGACTTTAAGACAACTGTTCTACCTACTATAGCTAGTCACTAATATTATCTGACAAAGAAAACATCCTAAAACAGAGTTACATAAAAATATTGATCATGTTTGTCAAATTTAGATTTAAACCTTTCTGTTTTTCAAATCTGACCAGATATCACAAATCTAAAACCTTTCCTCAGTAGATCTAAGTCTAAAGAATTTTGGCATATTTTGTGAAAAAATTGCTTTTGTTGCAGTCAATAATATTTAGAAGATAGCATTTATTGCTCCAAGTTGTCTGTCAATCCAATCATTATGCATATACAGGAAAAAGATTCTTCATCAGCGCAGACAGAGCATCTGCACATCAAAAGCAAGAGATTTAGTAATACTGTTATTATCAGATCGTAGTTTAGTAAAAAGGTAAGTAAAAATGTACTTGTATAGCACATCTTTGCTGAAAAGCAATTCAAAGTGCTTTACATACTAAAAACATCAGAACAATTGTGCAATACAATCATTAAATCAAACATTTCTGTAGCACTTATTTAAATTTTGTAGACACTTTACCTTTGTTTACTATGTGAGAGTTAATTTTCCTTTACTTTCCCAAAGAAAGGTCTGTTTAAAAAAGTTTTTTTTTTGTGGAAGACATATTAGGGAGATACATGCAAAGGGTTAGAATTTTTATTCTTTGCTTTTGACCTTGAATTTCAGCATCATGAGTAATGACTCTATGCTCATTTTACCCTAACATCTATTAAGGAATGTTCTGTTCTGAGAAAAGCCTTGAGACATTTACTCCACTGCAGAAGAAATCCCACGAGTGATTTGTGATCATTTAATTCCTAGATGTGCCGTATGTTCTGCAGCATTACTCAGGAGCCAGTTTAGATGATAAAAGTCACAGTTAAGGGTAGAAAAAAAATAACCCAAAACAATCCATAGTCTTGTCAGATGTTTACATCTGAAATTAAAGGGGACAATTATTTGCTCAATGGTTTACTGTAATTATGCTTCTTATGCTATTTGTGACATTTTGTACATGAGATTAGGCTAGTGTTTTCTTTTTTTATAGTATTTTTTCCTTGGCAGCCTGCAGTAGAGGGCTTTTTTTAATGACTGATATCTTCCATCCCTGAACTACTATATTGGTTAAGATCTGTAATAATGGGTTGTCCAGTGCAGATAGATATAAAGGATATATGCATCAGGTTGCAATGCATCTCAGTAGAGGAAAATATTGATTTCTGTTTGGTTTTTGGTAGTTTAGATGCTGTTGTTCACATGTTAAAGGTGTGATGGTCAGCAAGAAAATTGTACCACAGAGGGAATACAATGATGTGACCTTATTTCTATTTTTGTTGCTGAACGGCTATACTGTGCTTTTGTGACAATTTTATATCTTTAAAGATTCAGGCAAAAATACTGTAATTGAGAGACAGCATTTTTATTCTTTTCAAGTTTACAAATTTAGAATTAAAAAAATCATCACCGTTATGACATGTTTACGTGTTTATTACACAGTGGATTATGGGGATGTTTGATATAATTTGGAGTTTCTTAAAGAGAAATTATGCACGTTTTTACTGATAAAAATATAAAAAATAGCCTTTTTATTGGACACATAAAAACATTGTTTGATGAGCAGACTGATACCTCACTAGTTCAGATGCCGATGCATTTATCAACCTGTAGCCTATTTTCCATGCGTTTACTCTGAATGGAAAGTTCCCGTTCTGTTCTGCGGATATGATGTCAAGCGCATCCATGTTAAATGGATCCAACCTAGCGAACAATTGAAGCGTAATATTCAAGATGGATTTTTTGGATACTAAGAAAAATCAGATATCAATGGCAACTCCATGTAAGGTGAAAAAAAAAAAAAAAAACTTTGTGAAGTACGAGGACCAGCTACGAGAAGAAGCCTCCTGCAATTCCGTGATTCGGCCACATGTGGCAGTATCATTAGAAGACTCAGTAATGCCTGTTTATACGGACCCAAAACCTTGCATTTTATACCATAATTCTAAAATGGAATTTAAATTCATGTTTATTTTTTGGGGAGAAAATAGAAAAAAGGATTTTTTTTTTTCCTGTGACAATTTGTACAAGAATTTTTGCTTGTGTGTATGCTAGTTTAAGTAGATATAGAGTTAACAACATCAGCAGTTGCCATGGTTAATTTCATACAGTATATCTCTTTATCCTAAATGATTGAAATAAAGTTACACAAGCAGCAACACCCAACCAATGCCTGCAGGTGAGCCTCTGATTGCTGGAATTGTCTCCTTTGGTGGAATAGATTCGACAGTGGTGATAGCATGGCAGGCTAATGTTAACGCCCTTACTGTTTTGACAGGCTACAGAAGGAAGATCAAAATAGCTGTAACTTGAGAGCATGCTTTTTTGGCCTTTTCCAGTTTGAACAACAAGCTCAGGTAAAAAAAAAAAAAAAAAAAAAAAAAAAAAAAAAAGCTACCTTTATTATCCAGATTTATAGCAGGTTTACTTTGAAGCCCAACACACATCTAAATATTAAATCAGATTTATGGATCACTATTCTTGTCCAATGTTTGACTGGTCAGATATTTTAATTTTTTAATATGCTATTGTTTAATCTTCAAAGACTTTAAAGTTGCCTTGATTCTATGTGAGACCCATCAGTTATGACGCAGTTAGATGACATTAGAACTTCAACACATCACAACAAATATCCGGTAGGTGTGTTGGCTGCTGGTTTGCTGCTTTCACAGCTATAAACTGGACTCCCAGCAGACAGAGTTTCATTTCTTGCTGACAAGCTACTGACATGTCATTGAGTTATCAGGGTCCCCACTTCAACAAGAAAGTGTCATCTATTGGACTGTCGGATCAGCGGTTCCCACCTGCTTTACAGTCCTGTCTGCCTTTATTTGTGACAACCTGGAGAAAAGAGAGGACGAGATTCTTCCATTAAGGTTTCAAATAAAAAAAATCTACAGCAAAGTCCTAAAGCTCTTGGATCTTATTTTTTTTTACAATCAGTAGCCAAATGTCAATTTATTTTTCAAACCTCCCTTAGCTTCAGCTCAGTCGAAGCTGTTTGAGTTTTTGCATTACCTATACTATGTTCCTTATTAAAGGAAGTCTGGTAAGCAAGGAATAATCAGTGGATCTTTATCTATACCTGTCAGGTCCAGTCTAAGCACCTAAAACATCATACATACATGCAGGGAGAGAAAGAAGGCACAGAGACAATTAATTTAGTTTACTCGTGAGGAGAGGAAGAGACTGCGGAGTTTACAAATGTCCAACCCACTCTGCGGTCCCAGCATTCTCCTCCCTATTTATTGGAATCAGTGGTCCCTGGTTACAACAGCTAAGACTACTTTCGTGACTAGAGACAACATGAGGAATTCAGTCTTGCAGTCTCAGTAAATATTCTATAAATATCAGGATGAAGTCAAAATTTAAGCTGTTGAACCTGTTCACCAAAGTTCAGCAGGTGGAGTGCTGCTCGTAGATCAACCACAACCTCCCCAAAAGCAAATCTACATACTTCAGAAAAAATGGCTATAAACACATGCACATAGCACACAGCTTTATGCATGATAACACTACACAGATACATTTATATACAATTTTCCAACAATAACCTAAAACTAATATGTCTGCATTGATTAAAGCTACAGTGTGTAATAATAACATGGATATACAGTCAGAAATGTAATATATTATACATAACTATGTTATTTATCATCATCTACGAGCTCAGCCTCTTAACCTTAATATTTGCGTTGCCTTAGAATTCGTTATTTATAATTACATAGGAGCGGGTCTCGCAGCCATGGAGGCAGACATCTTTGCGCTACGGCAGCGCAGAGCCAACAAACTAGCGATTGCGAGATCGCCAAAACGTCACAACGATGTAGAAAAAATAACGGGTATATTTATTATCTTAAGTCTACATGAAATCTATACCCTACACAGACTAATGAAATGCTATCTGTAAAATTATCTATGTAAACAAACCTCATCACTTGAGAAGGTAGGTGATGCAGATGTCGTGGAAGACATTTTGTCCCGTAACGCTCGCCGTACTGTTGGGGGGGAGAAGCGGTGGGGGGGGAGATGTTCATGTTGCTGCAGTCTGCAGTCTGACCGCTAGATGTCGCTAAAAGTTACACACTGTAGCTTTAAATGAATTTAGTCTTAATCAGTTAAAAAGAAAAAAAATATTTTTGTTGTGATGACTGAGTCTGAGATCGGCCATTTTTGCCCAAATATAATAACACCTTACTGCTGCCATCTTCCGGCAGTGACGTCACGGTGCGGTAAGCCTAGCGCCATTCTCCCCGCTTTCCAAGCAAAACCAATGGGAGCATGTAGATACATCTGCAATCAGCAACAATTATTTTAGATTTTGAGCGGACTTCACGAGAACTATATTTAAAGTGACAATGCCCACTTGCATGGCAGTTGGATGTTGTAATACATCGGATAAAAGTGTTATTTCACCTTTCCGATTCAGGATCCTTCACGGGTTCGTCGTTGGATTGCCACCTTGATTTGACTGATTTTTGTCTTACAGCTCAGATGACATGTCTTCATTTCTGATAGAGGTAAATTACAGTGTTAAAAAATGGATGAGCTCCCAGGCTTTTAAATAAAATGGAAAAACAAATACTACTTGGCTATTTGTGAAATATAATTAAAGAATCCTTTAAGTAATATAGATGTTTAATTTAAAATAATAGTACCTAATATTGTGGTTCATTTAATTGCTACAAAATACTATAGTTGCTACAGTTGCTTTATCAGTCAAACATCATACTTTTAATAATTACCATCAAGTCTTTAAGTCTGAATAGAAGAACTGAACATTAAAAATCTCAGTAAAACCTTCGGAATGTTTTTTAACATCCCTTTGTATCTGATATGTTGGATTTAGCATGGCAAGATAAAGAAGAAAAAGGAGAGTGTTAGTGTAAAAGTTTTTAGTGTTAATCTATTTGACTCCATGCTGTTGCACTGCTGCAGCCGAGGCCTCTATTACACAGAATTTGATTGGAAACAGCGAATGAAATAACAAGATTAAGTGTTTCCAATGGTTCAACATATTTTAAGAGAGCAAAAACTATTGTCTTCGGCTGGTCCTTCGTCTTTCTATGAGGTGTCATTAAGATAGTGAAGATTAAAGCCGTGTGGGATTAATGGACACCCTCCACGGCAGAGCAAAGTCGGTCCAGGCACACAGGATCACAGGTAATGAGGAAGCAGCTTGAAGTATGAGTTCATGCAGGGCCAGGCTGATAAATTTGGAGAGCAGGAGTGGTCACTGCTGACATATCACCCCAGTAGAAATGTCTGAAATCCGGACACTGTGACCTGCTTTGTGGCCTTTTTTTAGACAAAGTCAGAACTTTTTCTAAGTCAACATTAAAAAGAAAAAATCTATCATTGCAGAACATTAATACATGGTGGCTCCTTTAACAGAGGCACTTGACATTGTAACAAAAACTGTAACAGGAATAGAAAACCGTACAAACTGGTAGTTGAGGTTCTTTATTTACTTATTGTATTCATGCTGTTCTGTCATTGAGCAATTACCTTAAAATATTGATTCAAAGTTGTGAGACATTCCCCCAAGGTATCCCCAACAGCAAGTACTTTTGTTTATGAAGGCATTAGCATGTCATAAACAAGATTAATGAATTAATGAATAATTTTATGATCCTGCTGTTTCACATTTAATACCACATTCAGAAGAATGAGCTCCTTCTATCCTTTGTTCACCTACTCTGTACTGTAAGTGGAACTTGAAAAATGGTAAAGATACAGTGAAGCTTTCAAAGGGATCCACAATTAGTTAAACATGTTGAACTAAATATGTTGTATTTTCCTAATTACATCAGAATAATTGTTTGTGATACATAAATAAACTCGTTTTTTTTTTTTTTTTTTTTTTTCCCCCATGGGGGTTGTTATTTTTTTCATGTATGCAATGCATGCTGGGTTGATGATGTGGTTAGGTCTTACTGGTCTGGAACCTACAGAGTAAATGCAGGAAGGCTAACATTACCAGAGCTGATATTTATTGCATTGCATTTGACTGATGTCAATGTTGATAATGCCACTCTGCGTCACTATATCAAACATATCTTATTAAACATGAGATATGTGTTGAAACAATTAAATGGCTTAAGATCCACTGTTAAGTAAACATTTCACACACTATCTTTACAACGAATTGTCGATGTCTGTTTATAAAAATTAATGTGAAAAATGTGGTTTCTATTTAGTCCCATCTGGAATTACAGAGTAAAAATGTAGAACTATGGTATTTCACACCGAGTATTTCAATCTGAAAAACTCACACGAAGAGAAAAGACAATTAGGAGAAATATATTGATAACATTTCCTTGTCTTTGCTGCTCAGACAAAGCGCTTAATTTTGATAGACATGCATGAACAGGAGCAAAAAACACGGCTGTTTCCTCCCAAGCCGGAAACTGGTGGTGGAGTGGAGATAGATGAAGTTGGTCGGTCTGTAGACTGCTGGTTAGCGAGACAGTCTGCTGAGCTTCATGGGGAGATCCAGTAGACTGCATGAGCTGATACTAGAGCTTCACTCAGGGACCTGGAAAATGAAAGTCCAATTTGAATAACACAGGTTGAGAGAGACTGTCCATGATGAGCAAGCATGGAGCGACAGTGGAGAGGAAAAACTTCCAGTTGGGAAGAAACCTCTGGCAGAACCAGGCTCAAAATGGCGGTCTTCTGCCGGTTAAGATGAGACAGGGAACGCAGGAACCCCGGGAGGGATGACACTCTTTAGCTTTAGCTACGATGGTGGAGGAGCGGCTGGAGGTGGGTTGAAATGGTGTCATCTGAATGAAGTCACACAGCGTATCCGCCGCCTGAGCACAGGAGCAGACAAGTGCGTATCGGAGGCCTTTTAAGATGAACTTGGATGGCGATTGGCTTTCGTAGACGTGTGGTTGAAAGCTGATTGGCTGTGTCGCAGGTGGATGAAGGAAACTGAAGTTTCTTCAGTTGAACTTCCACCCAGGCTCCATTTTTCAAAATATTGAAACTAATATTAAAACTAATTCTATTCAGTCCAAATGAATTGTTAATATTTGTAAAAAAAAAAAAAAAAAAGAAGAAGAGTGTTTGTTGCTGTAACTGCAACAAACGCTAGTTTGGTTCAGTGGGGTTCATTGATTAAAAAAGATTATATCCATGCCTTTTATCGTCTTTAACTTCCAATGATTCACTTCTTTAAATTGGTATTTTGTATAAAATCATCCATTGATAAATATTCTAAAGTGATTGAAACAAGAAAATGTGTGAAATTTTATGGAATTGAAAAATTTTGCAAAGCGCAACCTGTGGCCTCAGCTTAAACTACTGTAAGAAGCAGTCATTGGATAAATGACCATCTATGTTGTCGACTTTAAAGAGCGGTAAATGGTATTTTCCTTCTAATCGAAAGCTGTCATATCAACATCAGCTCATTGTTCGAAGCATTTTCCTTGTTGAAACCTGTCTTTCATGGTTAAATTGGATGTATCCAGCTCTAACTGGATGTGGATAAGTTCGTAACGACTGTGCTGAAACCTACTTCAGTTAGAGAGACTTTGTGAGCAGATTAGGTTCAGGTGAGCCCTGAGCAGTTAGACTAAAATGTAAATGTGCTGTAAATAAACATACCTGATTAATTAGTCTGTTTGATTAAACAATGAGGGTTTATACATAAAATATCACAAGGAAAGTAATCCGGTTTATTGTGTTCTGCTTATTGTAAGTCCCTCTTAAAAACTTTTAACACAGTCAACACAAACAACATATGAAAGACCAGGTTACTGTAGCTTTTAAACATAAACTAACAATGCTTGCCAAGATGTCGAACTGCTTTACTTAATGTATCTTTCAATGAATTACATAGGAATTTATGCCTATATGTTGTCCCTCTTAGTCTGTCTTGATAACAAAATATGTCATTGTTAAACAAACGTTTGCAGATCTAAATAACAAAGCTATATCTCACAGGTAACCAAAATACATTATTAAAGAACATTTATTCAAATACTATCAGGATAGAATCAGATGATTAAACACATTTTACATCTTTGACTTTGTTTCCTAGTTGGAATACATTTTCTATCTGCACAACAGCTTTTTAAATTTCATTCATCCAGTGTTTTTTTACTGTTATGAGCTGGTACGCTTTATAACAATATTTTAAAACATACAGTAAGTGGTGATACCAGGGCTAAGACTTTCTAAACTTATGTTGCATGACATGTCTTCCAGTATTATAGAACATTTGTGTGTCTTTAGACAGCGCTATTCCTCACAACCTTGAGATAAATATTAATATTTGATTCATCAACAGAAGTAGGTTGCCTACATCTTTCTTTCTCTGCATTTTGCAGGAAAGACAGGAGAGTTTGGAGGGAGGCAAGGCAAGGCAAGGCAAATTTATTTGTATAGAACAATTCAGTACAAAGACAATGCAAAGTGCTTTACATGATTAAAATATAGGAAAATAAAACGGAATCAAAGCAAGTAGGAAAAAAAATGCAAAAACAAAAAAGAATATTAAAAACAGTTGGATTAAAGAAAAAGAAGTTGAACTGATGATGTTTTAGTTGAACTGTTTAACTAGAACAGTCGAAACACTAATAGCAAGTCTGTGATGTATTTAGGTGCTAAGCCATTCAGAGATTTATAGACTAACAGAAGTATTTTAAAGTCTATTCTCTGAGATACAGGGAGCCAGTGGAAGGACTTTAGAATCGGGGTGATGTGCTCTACTTTCTTAGTCTTAGTGAGGACACGGGCAGCAGCGTTCTGGATCAGCTGCAGCTGTCTGATCTACTTTTTAGGCAGACCTGTGAAAACACCGTTGCAATAATCAATTCGATTAAAAATAAACGCATGGATTAGTTTTTCCAGATCATGCTGAGACATCAGTGCTTTAATCCTGGAAATGTTCTTCAGGTGATAGAAAGCCGACCTTATAATTGTCTTTAAATGCTTTTGGAGGTTCAAGTCTGTATCCAGTACTACACCTAGATTTCAGGCCTGATCAGTGGTTACTATAGTGGTTACTATGAAAGCAGCTCTTTCCCCCCGTGACTATAACAGAGCTGAGAACCAGCTAAACCCGACCAGAAATCCCACATTCTCAGTTCTTCAAATGGAGGATTTTTTTTTAAATTAGTGTGACAGAAACAGGGGAAGTAGTTTTAGGTAAACATTTAGGCATTGCTCTTTTCATCATGTTTGATGGGTTGAAAAGCCAAATAAATAGATAATTCAAAGCAAAGTCAACAAGTCTTGCAAACACAATGATGACAATAGCAAAAAAGAGCCTCCCCAAACACAAAAAATTATGTTTTTTTCACACAAAGAAAAGATTATTCAAATAAGGTCAGCAAGAAATTATCAATAGTTTATTATTCATACCTGAAACTAATACGTTCCCAGTGATTTAATTAATTTAGCACTAATCAAGTCATGGTGCGGAAAGCCTAGCGCCATTCTCCCCGCTTTAAAAGCTAAATCAATGGGAACTACTGGACACATCTGCAATCAACAACAATTATTGAAGATTTCCAGAGGACTTCACCATTGAAATTCACCAGAGCTATAGTGAAACTGACAATGCCCACGTGCATGGCAGCTGGATGTTGCGATACATCGAGTAAAAGTGGGAAAAAAAAAGTGATTTCACCTTTCCTGTTCCTGATCCTCCACGGACGGGTTGGTCGTTGGATCGCCAACTTGAAGAGGGAGGATTTGCCATAAAACTTCTGGCCAGAGAAAAAACACGTAATATGTAGCCAACATTTGGAAGAAGAATGTTTTCAAGATGACTTGGATAATAGCGCGTTGTGACAAACACCAGATACAGCACTGATCATTTATTTAACAGTATGTAATAATTTTCTTTTTTTTTTTTTTCAAAGATATTTTTATTAGAATTTTCTGTTAGACATACAAAAACAAACACACACACACACAGAAACATGAAAAATAAAGCAAAATAGACTAAAAAAACTAAAAAAACAAAACAAAGCAAGGTGCTTTCCCTCCCCCCACCCCCCACCCAAAAAGAACACTAAACCCCAGGGCTCACTTATCTACACACTCAAAAAAACGGTGAAAATAGCTTTACATGTCACAGTATTTGATAAGATGTAGGAAGGAAACCAAATATCCCTTAAAGTCTTTAAGCTTTTCTTTAGTTATATATGTCAGCTTTCCATTGCCAGGTTGTTGGTCATAATTCATTCATCTTTGGTCTTTCTGTGTTCTCCACTTAGAGCACCTCAAATGTTTCTTAGCCTGCAAAAGGCAAAAACCTCAAAAAGCTTTTCTTCATAAGTCCTTAAGTCCATCTGGAAAAATGCGCAATGTATTAAAGTTTACTGTCCATTGGAACATCCTGTTCGATCAAACGGGAGATGAACATGGTAACTCTTCCAGAAAGTTTGAATCTCTATACATTGCCACATACAATGAAAAGAGTGCCCTTATTTATATTACATTTGGGACAGATAAAATGGTGAAGTTTTTACAGGAATATACGTTCTAAATAACCATTTGTATTGTAATAGTCTAAACCTTGTGTTAATAGTTTGCGTTTGTGCCAATAGACATGAGTTATTCCATTCATCCTCAGGGATTTCAGTTTGCAGATCAGCTTTCCAAGCTTGTAAATATGCAAGACTATTTTCTTTTTAGGCCAAAAGTAAAATATTATAAAATTTGGAAAGTAGGCCTCTAAATAATTTCATATTTAAAGTACTTTCAGAAGTTTTCATTCTGAATATGACCAAACTTTTCCTCAAAAAAAGGGGGAGCAGCAAAGTGGAAACACTCTGCAAACTTAAACCTGCTGCAAATACATTAATGATTCTAACAAAAAGGAAACACTCAACAGATAAATGCTACAGGAAGCAACAAAAAATACAACTCCAGGAAAAGTAGGAAATTAGAACTGTGTAATGGAAGTGCTGCACCAATTTGTACAAAACACGACACACCTTATAGTCTGGCATCTGAAACCTCGATAGGTGAAGAAAGATAACAGCACAGTTCAAAGCTCTAGTGAGTAAACAGTGCTTTTATATGATTCTATTATTAATTCTTCCAAGAACTTGCTAGGATATGCAGTTCTCAAGCTGGTTTCATTACAGTTAGAGTTATTGAGCTGCTATTGAGGTTGAATGATCAGACGGGTATTAATAGAAAATGAATACCACAAGTTTCACAGAGGAAGCAGATCCAAGTGGTTCTAAGACCATGAATGTCTTTTTCCTGCACAGAAAATAAAGCAACAGGTTACCTGAAACAAGAGAAATGTTGTCTGACATGATGATGGTTGCTTATTACTGAGATAAAAACCATTATATTTTTTCTAGCTTTTGTATTATCTTTGTGAATCTAAGTTAGAACCACCTTGTAGGAAAAATGTCAGAATCTGCTCCATTATATCCAAAGGATACTTGATAATGGCTTTTCTGTGGAGCTTTTTCACAGAAAACAGCTCTCTGTTGAGGATAAAAATAAAGGTAAAGAGCAAAACGAGTGGGTAAAAATAGTCAAGCAGCAGACTAGCTGAAACATATTTTTCTGGCTTCATTTTCATTCATAGCATGATAATTTGGGGAATTTTCAATTTTCTTTACACTCTCAGGCAGAAACATAGAATAAACACATTTATGCATCTTTCAAAGGGTTGTTGTTTTTAAAATTCTGATTATGCAAACTGGATCTTTGAAAGTCAAATCATAGAAATAGTCACTTTGAATGTATGCTTAGGATTCTTGAAAAATCAAAAAGAGAGTATTTGTTTTTCTTCTGCATTAAATATGCAATAGTATGAAGCAGCTGCTGATAACTGGGATAATTATATCTAGAGTATGAGCAAATATCTTAACTTATCCTCATAGGCAGTGGTGGCCGGCCCATAGGGGGCACTGGGGCACCGCCCTCCCTGATAAGAAGAAAGAAATGTAAAATATTTTTTTATAAATTAACTCATAAATGTCAGTTTTACTCTCTAGAATGTGTACGTATAAGAAAAACAAATTATAGAAACTACATTTCCCTACCTACTGTCATCCATTTGTGGATTTCCACAGACAGACTCCTACCGTCTCTGTCTTGGGGCGCTGATCAGACTGCCCCACATTTGCAGAGAATCTGCTAGTCATGTACTATTGCCAGTGTTGGGCACGTTACTTTGAAAAAGTAATTAGTTATAGTTACTAGTTACTTCTCCCAAAAAGTAACTGAGTTACTAACTGAGTTACTCCACAATAAAAGTAACTAGTTACTAGTAAAAGTAACTATTGCGTGACTTTTGTGTTTCTCGCCCCCGTAACCCTCACCACCCTGCCCCCACCTTCTCGCCGTGTGTTTCAAAAGCCAGCTGAATAGAGCGGATGACAAAGACCTGCAGAGAGTTTTGCTTTTATTGCAACTTAAAGCTACAGTGTGTAATAATTACAGGGATATACAGTCAGAAATGTAATATATTATACATAACTATGTTATTTATCATCATCTACGAGCTCAGCCTCTTAACCTTAATATTTGCGTTGCCTTAGAATTCGTCATTTATAATTACATAGGAGCGGGTCTCGCAGCCATGGAGACAGACATCTTTGCGCTACGGCAACGCAGAGCCAACAAACTAGAGATTGCGAGATCGCCAAAACGTCACAACGATGTAGAAAAAATAACGGGTATATTTATTATCTTAAGTCTACATGAAATCTATACCCTACACAGACTAATGAAATACTATCTGTAAAATTATCTATGTAAACAAACCTCATCATTTGAGAAGGTAGGTGATGCGGACGTCGTGGAAGACTTTTTGTCCCGTAACGCTCGCCGTACTGTTGGGGGGGAGAAGCGGTGGAGGGGAGATGTTCATGTTGCTGCAGTCTGACCGCTAGATGTCGCTAAAAGTTACACACTGTAGCTTTAAAGTAAATGACATCAGGGGGGACGCTATCTGATGGGCCTATAAACCCAGTCCATCCATCCATCCATCCATCCATCCATCCATCCATCCATCCATCC
>JAGKQL010002802.1:17073-29642 GCA_018398635.1 Cyprinodon brontotheroides | reverse complement strand
GAAGGACAATCCGTCCTGCAAGCACAATCCATCCCGGAAGGACGATCAGTCCCGGAAGGACGATCCATCCCGAAGGACGCATCAGTCCCGAAGGGACGACCGCCCCGAAAGACGATTCGCCCCGGAAGGACAACCGGCCCTGTAAGCACAATTCATCCCGGAAGGACGACACGTCCTGGAAGTGGACGACCGGCCCGGAAGGACAACTGGGCTCCCCGCAAGCACAATCCATCCCCGAAGGTATCTATCCGCCCGAAGGACAATCCTACCCCTGCAAGTACACCATCCCGAAGTGACGATTCGTCCCGGAAGGACAATCCGTCCCTGCAAGCACAATCCATCCCGGAAGGACGATCCGTCCCCGGAAGGACGATCCGTCCTGCTCATGCGACATCAGCTTTACTTTGCGCATCCAGATAGACACATCCAGGCCCCCCTTACCCCATTACTTTGTTAAAAAGAGCCAGGATTACATTTTTCCCTCCTGAAAAATAGTAAGCGCACCAAAATATAATGTGTTTAATGTTAATAATAATAGATCTACCCTGAAACAAAATGCATTTTAAACCTTTCTGTTTCATCCCTCTCAATTCTGTATCTGGCAACAGGAAAATGCGGGATTTCACGCTACCTCATATGGTGAGCTAGCTAACTTTATCAGCTTTGGATTTAAACTTAAATCCAGTCTTTTTGAGTTTTCTGTTTTCCTCTCCTATAACATTATGGCATGAAGTGCTAAAGATCTAAAGAAAGAAACAACTAGAATGCAGATAAACATGGTTTATTCAGATTTACTGTTCTGAGCATGTCTCATGATGATGTCAGAGAAGCTGTTTAATGGAGAAAATGGAAAAAGCATCAAAATTGTCTCACAAAGGTCATTAAATATTTTTTAAAATGTGTATTAGAATTCTTTAGTGAATTAAGAATAGAAATAAAAAATTGTAGTACCATAATTACATTATTTATGGAAACCTGGATGTATATGTGTTCAGGCATGCGCAGGACAGATCGTGCTTCTGGATCGTGCTTCTGAGACGGATCGGGTAGGGCCACGGCCTTTAGCACAGCTAGCTGTGAACTCAGTACCCCTGTTAATGTTTAAGTCCTTTGACATAGACACTGGGAGGAAAGTATTACTAGCCAGGAATGTTAATGGCCCCAAATTAAAATGATTTAGTTTTTCCTTTAACCATTAATGTATTTAGACGAGTCCATCCTTAGATTCTAGAGATTGTGGATCTTCTAACATCTTCAAATTACACCTAGAAGTGACAAACAGGTGCTGACATCCACCTACTGAACATAAACACAATTATTTCTACACAGACGCCGACCCATCCTTATTTACGTGTACACCCAGGAAGAACCATGCAGATACTCTAAGAGGTTAAAGGTCATAACCGACTTAATATCATAATAACATGGAGACAATATCAGGAAAGCAGTATTACATGTTTCATTGGAAAATATGATTTAAAGAAGGCTGGTAGAAGGACAGCAGTGCTACAGATGGTTTTATTTAGGAAATTTTATTTTCCAGTTTTATATTTGCTGCCCAGATATTAAACTGGCAACAGGAAGTTTATGTCCATATTATTTAGCTAAAGGTGTCATGATTGTGGCGCTGACGGCTGGCCTGATTGCTCTTTTCATTCACCTGTCTAGCTCTGCCCTGTTCCTCATCGCTGCTCCTCCTTCTATTTAAACTGCTTGGCCCCAGCCATCAGTGGTAGATTATTCACCTTTGGTGTAGAGAGTTTTCTACCACTACTTATAGTGATCTGTTTGCCTGATCCTGATCCGCCCTTTCTGTATTTGGACCTTTGAACCTGCCTGTCCCTGTCTGATCTGTTTGACTGGCCTGTCTTTGTACTCCTGTTGGATTTTTCTATGGACTGAACCTAGATCTGCCTCTTGACTTCCCCCTCTGGATTATCCTGCCTTCCTTCGTCAGCATCTGCTTATGGCGGCTTCTGTCCTTTTCAGCCCAATTCTCCAGTCATGTGAGAACTTTTTGGGTTGGGCCGAGTGTCATCTTCATGATGCGTGGTGTAGTGTTTGGGGGGGTAACAAGGGGATCAGCCTTTAACGATCCCTTCCAGATTGACGAAAGCCAGCCTCGGACCAGCCATCTCTGGGCGCTGAGTCTGACGTGGTTTTGTAGCCGCTCAGTGTGTGTGAGCAGGTAGATCACATCAGAGCGTCTGGCCATGCAGTGAGAACAAACAACATGGTGAGCTGTGAAATCTTTAAACGCTCTGCGGTTTCATTGTACAGTTTGAGCTGGGGCAGGCGTGCAACGATTGAAAACATCGTAAAGTTTATGCCTGGCTTTAGGGAATCCTCCTGTTTGGACCTGATAATCTCCAGCTGTGACTACTGCACCCCCACCACCACCCCACACACTCAGCCCTCTGGATGGATGGAAACCAAGGAGCAGCGGTGAATTGATGCTGTACCTCCGTCTCTAAGCTGCAGTCCTTTTTTCCAGTTTGCTTGTTTCTTTGTGTAAAGTTGGGATGTATTTCATCTGAACTACTCTTAATGTTTATTGCCGTTTCTGCTTCCTTTGACTCTCCTTCTATTGCCTTGAAAACTGCAATAGAAACTCTGATAGAAGCTGCAGGGTGTTGCTATGAGGACAAAGTTGGAATAACTGATGAGCAGAATGTGGGTATAAGAGTTGAAGATTCCCAGTAGAGTAACTGGGAATAGCTTTTCCATGTATAAAGGAGCAGAATAGTATTCTCTGCAGCCAACATCTTTGAATTGTGACAGCCCTCAATTAATGATCAAATGTGTTGAACGTTATGTTAGGAATGAAATTGAATTACATTTGGTCAATAGCAATGCAAACTCTGACTAAATTGAATTTTCATAGACTTCTTTAGCCTCGCTGACCGCTCCAAGCTCTTTATTGCTGCAAACCACATTCCCTTCATTTAGCTAATTCTTAGAATAAATATTCATTTTCTGGTCCAAACAGTTCCTTATCTCTGTCAAGCACACAGGCGTGTCTGTAAAACAGCAGATTAATACGCGGAAGACATTCTGTCCTGTTCAGTCAGAAGCTAATGACCTAAATCCCCATTTGCACAAATTTGACAAATTAAAAAAAACACATTTTTATGTTTCACATTAGTGTTTTGAATAATTTATATTGCCCTTCCTACCCAGAGAATGACAGCAGATATAATGTCCTCATAATTTTAGATGAAGGACTGGTCGTCCTGTACTGTTAATCCAGAATGAAGGAGCTCATATTAATGTGATTTCCTTAAGAAGTGAATGAGTCAGAGCCTGGACACATGCAAAACTTACTAACATTACATCTCCTGGCTGATCCAGGTCGCATGTGGGCCAAAAAAAAAAAAATATTATTTGAGTTTTGAGGAAAAATAAAGGTGAGGCAAAGTAAGAAGATATAAAGAGATAGAGGCGACGATTCACAGCTAACAGACCTGCAGAGTCTACTGGTCAGGGGTTACTGTCTGGAACTGTTTCAAATAGAATAGAATAGAATAGAATAGAATATAATAGAATATAGAATAGAATAGAATAGTAAATAATGTAGAAAATTGGATGTAAAACATCAGGAGAAATGTTGTGAAATTTAAATATCTTATCTTGATGTAAAGGAGAAGATGTTAGAATTAGATGTTTGTTTCTCAGGAATTAATTCAGTTTATCGAATGTCTGATGAGTTTTACTGAAACTATGTGCATCTCATTACTGGATGGATTAAGATCGTTTGAAGCTTTTTGATACTCGACTCCCTGATCGCACCTGGATAATCCTCCTGAATAAAATCTTTTCTACCATCACCTAGAACTAGATGACACAGATGTTACTGGCAGGGGATGCAGAGGAAACAAGTAAAATAAGTAAAGTTGCCTGTAGATGTGGAGCGCAGCTGTAGTGCTTTAAAGCAAGCGTCTGACTGAACATGTGAGCCGCAGTGATTCAGTTCCTGACCTGAAAACACAACAAACATCCGAGGTCATTAGCTGCTAATGAGCTAACCTCAGTGACCCCCCCACAGTAACCCCCATAAAGCAAAGATAAAACCTCCATCACTTCCAGATGTTTTATTTAACATCAGTATAAACAGACAGAACATAAACATGTAGAAACCAACAACATTTATTTGTTTAAAAGGCAAAACAGATAAAACTCCATTAATCACAACAGCGTGTCATTTAACCATAGAATGGGATTTATTGGGACAGACGGTGAAATATTAGACGGCTCTAAATAAAATAAAGGCTTAGTGATCGGCACAGACTCGCTGACCTGGAAGGTCCTCAGACACTCAGTCACAGTTAACCCCTCAGTGGACACAGGTTCAAAGTTCCTGCTAACGACCATTGCTTCATTATTTCCTTTCAGACGTGAACAAACATCTTTCCTATAAGAATGCTGAAAAAGCCTCGCTGTTCTCTGGTGCTCGTTAGCATTCCACCAAAATGAAAATTCTCATATTAACAGGGAAAACACCACCCAAGGACGACTGAAGGTGGTCCGGTGGTGCTAGGATAGAGAGAATTGATCTCAAAGCATTTTACCCTTTTTAAACTGTTCAGTTTGCATAACGGCTACAGAAAAAGAAAACTTCTTTCCAGTTCTTAACTCCAAGACCAACAACCAGAGGACATTTCAGCATCTAGAGGCCTGTCCATCAATCCAAACCCAGACGTTTGCCTGGATCAGGATGAGGAAATGGGCTGTAAGTAGGAGCCTCTTTTATTAGTGCTCTGAGTGATCATTGAGCAAAATATTAAATTATGTAAAAGAAGGTGCGAGTGACAGGAGGCAATCATGCAGTCAGAGGGATATGTAATTGTTTTCTGATTTGTAATAATAAGCTGAGAGGAAATGTTGGCCTTCTGTAATTGACGGTGAAGAACAAAGTTTTGCAGTGGAAAATTGGAATCCTCAGGGGATGAGAGCTCATAAGAAGAAGAAAGACGTGAAGAAAACACAAGCAAATGGAATTCATGAGACAGAATAAATATGTCTTACCATTATGAGTGCTTATCCAAACGTGCAGGGGGAGATAAATATGGAAATCCTTCCCAACATGAGGACAGGAGCTTAATAAGAGGCTTGTTTGTGTCTCTTCAGTTATAACGTCTAAGCACATTTCCAGAAGTTTGGCTGCAAACATTTCTTTGCTTTGTGCAGAAACATCTATAAAAGCTAAAGGTAGCATCAAACAACAACTCTTTGGTTTATGGCCTTAGACCACTCAGGTCTTCTAGCTCCAGCCTACTCTGTCCACTCAGAACTAGAAGGAAACATTGAGAAGCAGCATCTATGTTGCAATGATCTGGAACAAACTCCCAGAAGACTGGAAGGAGCTTAAATCCTGAGTTTTTTAAGTCAGAGTTAGAAACCCATCCGGAACACTTTGTAGTGTCCCGGATGGGGACACTAACCCTAACCCTAAGTCCCCTTTCCTAACCCTGGACCCTAACCCTAGACCCTTACCTTGGACCCTAGCCCTAGACACTAGCCCTAGACCCTAACCCTAGACCCTAACCCTAGACCCTACCTTGGACCCTAGCCCTAGACACTAGCCCTAGACCCTAACCCTAGACCCTTACCTTGGACCCTAGCCCTAGACCCTACACCTAACCCCTAGACCCTTACCTTGGACCCTAGCCCTAGACCCTAACCCTAGACCCTAACTCTAGACACTAGCCTAGACCCTAACCCTAGACCCTTACCTTGGACCCTAGCCCTAGACCCACCCTTGTGACCCTAACCCTAGACCCTAACTCTAGACACTAGCTAGCCCTAGACCCTAACCCTAGACCCCTTACCTTGGACCCTAACTCTAGGCACTAGCCCTAGACCCTAACCCTAGACCCTAACCCTAGACCCTAACTCTAGACACTAGCCCTAGACCCTTACCTTGGACCCTGTCCCTAGACCCTAACTGTTTGGACCGGTCCTGATTCGGATGATAAAACCGTCCCAGAAGAGGAAGCCCACAAAGAGACCGATTAATGGCTGTCTAGTAGAAGAGCAGCAGCTCAGTACTCCTGGATCGGTCTCGGTCTCTGCTGCACCTTTTTCTGACCGTGTCCACCAAAGGTAACGAGAAACCCTATCAGAACCAGAGATCCACCTGTATAGATCTGGATGGTGAGGGGAGAGATGTCCACAGTCTCCAGAAGGCGAGACTCTAGGTAGTTCTGATCGTACTGTGGAGCGTATGTATACAATCATCATTTCTAACCTCATGATAATCAGTTTGTCTGGGAAAAGCAGAACCAAAGCTATTCTCTGCAGTAAAGTATATCCTCTTGCTATTAATTGTCACATTACGAGAGAATATTCATTCTTTATAAAGTCAGCATCAATGACATCATAATGGTTGTTTCCAATATTCTCATAATTTCTTTAAACTCTCTAATCTAAGCACAAACATCTATCTAAAATGATAAGTGTCATGGAGAGATAACGGCCTGAAAACAACGCAGCCAGAAATCCCTCTGAGGGGGAGAGCGTGATGTCAGCACTTCTACTTGATAATATCTATATCTCACTTTAAGGATAAAACACCTGAAACCTGGATGAGGCCTTTATTTTGGCGGGCTCCCATATTGACCCTGTAAAAAGCAGAAGGCTTGTTGAGTCCAACAGGCCTGTAGGGGTACACAGAATGATTCCTGTTCTGCTCAGTCAATAAACTCATAGAACTAGATGGAAGAGAATAAATCCTAAAAAGCTTTCTGGTTAGAAGGTTTCCTCAGAGCACAGAGGGACTGACCTGCTCAGCATCAACCAACATTCAGGTCTCAGTTTCTTCCTTATCTTCACAGATGCTTGCTTTGTTTCAGGTGAGTTTATTAAGTTAACACAGAGTCATCTACATATCTTAACTCTATGTCCAACAAAACAACTTTTGCTGGACAAAAAATGTCAAAGTTGAAATAATTGTAATAATTGGTGCATATTTTCCTTCTCTTTAAGAGACCATTTTAAACTAACTGCATTATAATGGCATAACAACAAAATAAAGTTAAACTTCTAAGTAGTTTCGTTTCAGAACATTGAAGACTGGAAATGGATCCATAATAAATTAACTAACAATAAACTAAACTCTGTTGGTTAGATGAAGTTATTTAAAAACCAAGAAGCACTAAAACGCAGTTTCTACTGCTGCACTTTTCCACTCCGCAGTTTCTATTTCTGCTAGTAGGGGGGAGTGTTGGCCTAGTTGTACCCGGTTTGATCCCCACAGCCCAGGGTGACCAGAACTCCCCGATTTCTGGGGACAGTCCACGTTTTGGACCACCTGTCCCTGGCTAGTTTTCCGCGGAAATGTCCCCGTTTTAATGTTTAATGAATGAGGGGGAAATGTTGCGTTGTAGACTGTTATTGCAGTAGAAAAGCGCGTCAGCAGGCTGCGGGCAGAAACAGCTGTTTTGGTAGCATTTTGCGCCGCTGTTAACATAAAGATAGTTAAAAGAGTGCAGCGCTTGTTGGACTGTAATGATACTCATGGATCTCAGCTGTCATTAAAACACAAAGAACGCACCACTTTTTGAACAGAGTAGGAAGAAAAAGCAGAAGTTCTTAATCACATCCCGACACACCTGAAGAAGAGCTGCCCTGTGTCATGGTGGGGGTGTTAATTATTTGTTTTATTTGGATTGGCTGATCCCCTGATAAACTTTTGGATCGTGTCCAGTTTAAAAACATAATCAATAAAAAGCAGTAAGACAAGACCAGAGTTTACTGCTGGAATGAGTAAAACAGACTGATTGAAAACTCCTTATAAGGAGCTAATCTGGTTCAGTGGTTCTCCAGGATCAACAAGAGTTCATTTAAAGATGTTTTTAGAACTGATTGGTGACCTTTACTTTATATTTAAGAAAGTTAGTTATTATAAGTTGTTTTTCTGATTTCTGGTTGTGTTTTATGATCATAGGTGGGCTTTTCTACCACTTAATTTGGATATAAGAACATTTCTGATGAAAACCAGGAGTCAGTAGGAGGAAAACTCAGACACCATCTGGATGATCTGAAAATGAGACAACTACCTCTCTAATGTTCATTTATTAGCCTGTTTGTGCTTCTAGCTCCAAATATTATCCAAAATAAATATGAATCAGCATTTCTAGTATTTAATCAGAAAAGATAATTATAATATGTTTTCTTGTTGTGCATTCTCATGATTTTGGAAGTGATTTTGATGAATGTCTCTGTTTTAGAATAGAGTCAGACTCATCGGAATTAAGGTGGAGGATGGAGTAGGAATTAAGGTGGAGGATAGAGTCCAAATTAAGGTGGAGGATGGATTCAGAATAAAGATGGAGGATGGAGTTGGGATAAAGGTGGAGGATGGAGTTGGGATAAAGGTGGAGGATGGAGTTGGGATAAAGATGGAGGATGGAGTCGGAATAAAAGGTGGAGGGGTGGAGTTGGGATAAAGGTGGAGGGATGGAGTCTGAATAAAGATGGCGGATGGAGTTGGAATAAAGGTGGAGGGTGGAGTTGGGATAAAGGTGGAGGATGGAGTCTGAATAAAGATGGCGGATGGAGTTGGAATAAAGGTGGAGGATGGAGTTGGAATAAAGGTGGAGGATGAAGTTGGGAAAAAGGTGGAGGATGGAGTCTGAATAAAGATGGCAGATGGAGTTGGAATAAAGGTGGAGGGTGGAGTTGGAATAAAGGTGGAGGATGAAGTTGGGAAAAAGGTGGAGGATGGAGTCTGAATAAAGATGGCGGATGGAGTTGGGATAAAGGTGGAGGATGGAGTTGGAATAAAGGTGGAGGATGGAGTCTGAATAAAGATGGCGGATGGAGTTGGAATAAAGGTGGAGGATGGAGTTGGAATAAAGGTGGAGGATGAAGTTGGGAAAAAGGTGGAGGATGAAGTCTGAATAAAGATGGCGGATGGAGTTGGAATAAAGGTGGAGGGTGGAGTTGGGATAAAGGTGGAGGATGGAGTCTGAATAAAGATGGCGGATGGAGTTGGAATAAAGGTGGAGGATGGAGTTGGAATAAAGGTGGAGGATGAAGTTGGGAAAAAGGTGGAGGATGAAGTCTGAATAAAGATGGCAGATGGAGTTGGAATAAAGGTGGAGGACGAACAATGGAAGCAGGATTTCAGGGTTCAGCTGCTTCTCTCTCTTTAGTCTCAGGTCTAAACTTTAATGGCGTCTGAGCAGAACCAGTCCGTTCATTAAGGGAAGTCAGAGCTTCTGGTTTCAAACTGCAGACTCTGGTTGAAGGTTTGTGTCTGACACAATTTTCCTCAGAAATGGCTTTTTATCAAACAGCAGCGATGCTTTAGCCTGCAGAGTGAATTTCAAACAGCCCAGGAGCATCAGGAGCTCTCCCTTCCAAACACTGCTAGCTGATAAAGCAGCATGTGTGAAGCCTGGTTAGAGGCTCAAAGGAACGCTCATATCTGTTTTCTTTGCTGAGGCTGTTGGGAAGAGGAGCCCTTCCTGTTTTCTCCTTCTTTTCCCGGCTGTATTCCTGACCTGCCTTCTCTCCGTTCCTCCTGATTTAACCATCTTCTCTCCATGAAAAGGTGCTGAACTGATTTTCTCATCTTGTTTTACAGAAAGCAGCTGTTCTCTGAATGATCAGGTCGTGCTGAACCATTTTCCATGAGTTCTGACTGGGTTCTGCTGCCGCTGTGATTCTGAACCCCTCCAGGCCTGTTATAGTGTGTTATAGTGGGAAGGTTATCTCCTGGGCAGAGAAAGCACCTCCTATAAACCAGGTAAGTATTTCCTGATTCCTCACACTGCAGATCGATAAGCCCAGAAGGTTCCTGGGTGGAACAGATCCCCCTGATCCTCTGTCACTTTCACCTCTGACCTTGGGGTCGTTACCGCTTCATACGGCCAAGTGGTCATTTCACTGCCATAGAAAACCAATATGGCACCAAATTCATATTCCCTCTTCTCCCATTAATTATAGCAATTATTAGGGGAACTTTTGCTTTATGTCCAACAACAGAGCCCTGAGTTAGCTCTGGATGTTGGCTGGTTCTGGAGCTGTGGATGCTGGGGACGATTTGCTGAGGCCATGTGTGCCGCAGAACGCTGCCTTTGGCCCGCCCTTATGGCTCACCATGAGGCGGTTGCGTATAGCGCTGCCTTAATCTCTGTGGAAACATTGGAGCCACACTGGAGAGGGGAGGGGGGGAAAAAGCATAGTTCATCTGGGCCCTTCCAACATAACATCATGGGGAGGTTTGATGAGGTGGAGGCTGAATCCAAAATAACAGTTATTGTTTTGAGAGAAGGCTGCACAGGAATTTTCCACCATCCCTGAGTCTTTTCTCCCTGCTTCTGCGTGGCGAATCCAATATTATGAATTTTTTTGGGCTTTTCCGCCTTGAAACAAGCGTGCACATCCAAGATGTTATCCCATCTCACCTTTGAGTTCAACCACCGCATTCAGCCTGCGTTCAATCGCACCCAGTATGCGGCTCATCTCCCAGTCCTGCTCGTTCACAGCCTTATTGAGCGCGTTAACCGCTGCTGGCAGCCTTATCAATGCCCAAATTGCCACAGATATCCTCTGTAATTGTAGATACATCAGGTATCCTCCAATTCTCAAACAGGAGAAATCAAAGTATCATAAATCCAAAAAAAACATACAGTTTCGGTATCCTCCACTGACAGCATGTTAAAACACACCATCATCCAAGCCTTCCATGAGTCCATGGTGTATCCCATGAAGTGTGTTCTGGCAGGACAGGATGGGTCCCCTATTACCTGACTTTCAGTTGAGAAAATGTGATAAATTCCATTGAGAGACCAGCTGACTAGATAAATTGTTTGAGTTCAGCTGATATGAAGAAGCTCAGAAAAGACAAAACACAGCAAAGCAGGGACAGGCAGGGAGGTGTTAAAGAGTCAGAACATCTCTGTTCTACCTGGTTGGACCAGAGAGGTTCCTTCTGCTGCGTCGGATGGAAGAGGAAGAAGAGCTTTCCTGTCGTTAGAGCAGGTGTTTGGTAACAAACAGCTTTTTAATTCTTCGTCATCATACGTGTGTGTAGTAGCAGATACATGGACAGAAATCCTGAACATCTCTGGGACCGGCTCCAGGATCAAACCACAAACTTCTGAGCAGCAGCTTCAGGTTTGTGAACACTGAATATTTTTGCATACTAATGACTAAATTATCTCCCTGTTACTGTGTTGCATTGCAGAAAGATTCGTTGTGCAAACAACTTGGTAGAGACCCACCATCTGCTGAGAAAGATAGAGTCTGTCAGGATCTTCAAACAGTCAAAGCAGCAGATAAAGCTTCCTTCTCATTCCCAGAATTTACATATTTAGATAAGATTTCAGCTCGTGCATCCCACCCATAGGCCAGCATCCCACTGAGGGTCTACCCCCATGGAAAACACAGCAGCACCTTCATCCACAACATTTACTGTGTGGGAGTTTGTTCACCAATCAGGAAACAGAGCCTTAAACCAGCAGCAGATCAGGACGCATCACGGTCAGCAGACATGAGAGCGGCGTGCGGTGGGAGGAACAATCGGCATTAATGCAGCAGAGGACAAACAGGCCTCTGTTGGTCTCCCACTGCCAGTCAGATCAATCCACAGAAGATCAGCCTTTGATGCTCAGATAATTAGGAGGAAACATGGCTGGGCTGCACCATTGGTCCCCCCTCCCAACCAGTACGGGGGGAGGGGGACTTTAAAAGCTCAGAGGTCAAGGTTATGCTGACTGAGAGCTGAACAGCAGCATTAAAGGACCAGAAAAAGCAAAGCAGGGAATTAAAAACAGCTGGAAATGGTGAGGTTGGACTGTTACTGAAGTTAGATTAAAAATAAAAGAAAAAATAGAAAGAAAAATCAGTTGATCATAAAACAGTGAAGTAAAACTCCTGATGGAGGAAAGAGGATCAACATCTGCTGTAAATATTAATGAGTTGTCCATCAACCAACCAACGTTCTGACTTTTACTTCCCACCCACACCTGTACTTTCCATCTCCAGAGCATATCGCTCATCCCTTCATCCGCTCTCCATCTTTCTCTGACACAAACATCCAGATGTGAACGGATGAATTCAGAGCCAAACATCCAGATGTTAACGGATAAATTCAAAGCCAAACATCAGGATGTTGACAGATAAATTCAGAGCCAAACATCCAGATGTTAACGGATGACTTCAGAGCCAGACACATCCAGATGTTAATGGATGACTTCAGAGCCAAACAAACATCCAGATGTTAACGGATGACTTCAGAGCCAAACATCCAGATGCTGTTAATGGATGACTTCAGAGCCAAACATCCAGATGTTAACGGATAAATTCAAAGCCAAACATCAAGATGTTTATGGATGAATTCAAAGCCAAAAACATTCAGGATGTTAACAGATGAATTCAGAGCCAAACATCCAGATGTTAACAGATGAATTCAGAGCCAAAACATCCAGATGTTAATTAGATGAATTCAGAGCCAAACATCCAGATGTTAACAGATAAATTCAGAGCCAAAAATCCAGATGTTAATGGATGACTTCAGAGCCAAAAATCCAGATGTTAACAGATAAATTCAGAGCCAAACA
>JAGKQL010002801.1:10752-30349 GCA_018398635.1 Cyprinodon brontotheroides | reverse complement strand
TCAGAGGGGCCTGCAGGGTCAGACCAGGGTCAGACCAGGGTCAGAGGAGCCTGCAGGGTCAGACCAGGCTCAGATCAGGGTCAGACCAGGGTCAGAGGGGGCTGCAGGGTCAGACCAGGGTCAGACCAGGGTCAGAGGGGCCTGCAGGGTCAGACCAGGGTCAGACCAGGGTCGGGGTCTGATACAGTAAGTCCCTTTAAACACGACCAGCAGAGAGAAAACGGTAGCGTGTTTTCTAACCTTCTGCTCAGTGATCAGGCAGCACATGATGGCAGGATGATCAAGTGGCTCGTTAGGCTGAGGAGGAATTAGGACTGGGTGAGTTAGATAAGAGAAATTCCCGGCTCCCCACAGGCGTGTGTGTGGTTCCCATCGCAGACGCTCCCAGAAGAAGCTTGGCTTTCACATGTTATCAGCCTGAGAGCATTTCCTCTAAAGCCACTGCAATATGGCGGAGCCATGCTCTACATCAGTATTCTCACCAAACAGGGATGAGTAAAGGAAGGTTTATTTATAGCACCTTTCTCAGACTCAATCATAGCAGGCTTTGATAAAATGAGTGTTTTTAAATAATTTTTTAGGACCTTTCCCCTCTGGTCCTAAAACAGGTTGGAGGCACCATCATCAGGTTCTGTTCAGCAGATGTCAGACAGCCAGCAGCAGAGTGAGGCTGAATCAGGTCATAGACATCAGAGGGATCCTGTCGATGCAGGACTCTGAAGGTCAGGACCAGAATTCAACTTTTCTGTCGTTTCTGGATAAACATGACAGTATAAGTTCATTAAAGGTTCTACAGCGTATTGAATAACTGGCTACACTGTGCTGCTCTAAGATGATCATTTACATCCTTGCCGGTTTATATTTTTCTAAAAATTATTGTTTTTTTTGTTTTGTTTTTTTGTGAAACTTGTTTGGTAGTTTGTAGAAATGCTTTGGTTATTTTCCTGGACACTTCTAAGAGTTATTTATGGGAGAATTATCCTGCCATAATGCAAGAGCACATCATTTCAATTTGAGAAAAGAATTTCATCTTCTCACACTCCAAACATGCGCTCTCTCTCAAATATTTTCTCTTCTCTCTTTCTTTCTTCTCTCAGATTTAATGCTTCTTGCACAGATATTTTCTCCTCTCGCTTGCCTCCTTCTCTTCGCGCACAAACCGCGCTCTGCTCGAGTCTCAGATACGCTCGCAAACCCGTAGGCTCTGCTTGCGATTTTTTTTGCTCTCTCTCAGATTGGAACGGATCGTCGCCTAGCAACCTTTCCAGCCAATAGAACGACAGCCTCAGAAAGGGTGCGCTTGTCTAACTCTACTGAGTGTGCCCGTGATAAACCTTACCGACAATAAAATGGCTTTTTAATTTAAAAGCTATCCATTTTCAGACGTGACGTGATGTGAACAGAAAACTCCCGCCTCAGAGTTGCTCGTCAGAAAAAAAAAAAAGTTTGCTAGTCAGGGCAGATGCTAATTCTGCCTCCAACAGAAATTAAGTGACTTCTCCTTGGTGATTCTTAAATCGCCCTTTATTATTTCCTTTTTTATTTTCCTGATTGTTGTTGTTTTTCAGCTTCTTATTTTAATAGCTTTTAAATTCTTTACCCCACCCTGCTCCCCGGGTGCCGCACAATGGCAGCCCACTGCTCCCCAAGGGGGGGGGGGGTTAAATGCAGAGAGGGAATTTCCCCATTTTGGGACAATAAAGGGATTTACATTTTACACCTGCAAAACACAGTCTGTCATCTCAGGTAACTTCATAGATCCAAATCAACCAGATCATCCATCCAGATTAAAGGTTTAATGTTTCTATCAAAGAAAAACCAGCTGATTGCATCCAGTCACTGACTTTACGGTTTCTCTCCTCCTGGATGAGCAGGCAGACAGAAAAACACCCAGAGTTCATTTAACTGACTGTTCTTTGTTTGGACCGAATGACAGCTGATGAAACCAGAGGCCCCTGGATCCCCTCATGCCAGCTGCAGGGGGGGGACCCATAGTTCTGTCATCAGCCCATTAAATGGCTTTTTATCCTCAATCACTCCTATGAATGATTTAAGAATGAATATGTCTGTAGGAATCCTTCTTCCATGAGGCCCGATATTTTTTTCTTTCTTTCTTAATAAGCTGCTGATGAATATCTGGTTACATCTTCCTGCTGGACATTAGAATAATAGTTTTTCCTCCACATCTGCACAGCTCATCCTTTCAGTCCTCCATTCAGTGAGATCGAAGGACTTAAACTGTTCATGCTGCATATTGAGCCTCTTCTATATTTAATATTCTCCCTCTGGTTGATCATTTTCTACCTGAATAAACTGCTTTGATGAGTTTTATTCCATCAGCTCACCAAACGTACCTCATGACAGGAGTGTTGAAAGGATCTGATTCATGGTGGTGTATTTTTCCTCATAATTAAGGCTGTTAGAAAAGCTGATAATAATGGTGCAAAGATTAACTACTGAGTATAATTGGATATGCCATTTGAAAATGGCTCATGTTTTTAAAGGTTATAACAGCTCACAGACGTTGGTGGATGGAATGTTCTAGTTGGTTAAACAAGAAGAAAACATGAGGCGTTTTTGATGCCATCTCTACAGAAGAAAGACTTACATTTATTTGATCAAACTCTGTCGCTTTCAAACTGCTAGTACATTTTTATATAAATTCTTATTTCCAAGGTTATTGAATCTTTGACAGTCCTGTTTTTTTCCAAACAGGAAAGGTTTTTACTGTTATGATTCTGTTAGGTTTTCAGTTTCACTTTGATTCATGTTTTTCTTTGTTTTCTAGTTTTATTGATTTAATTGCTATTTTGTTGTTTTTTGGATATATTTGAGTTCTTAGGTTTTTCTTTGTTGCCCTCTTGTATTGTTTCCTTTTCCTGCCTCTTTTCTTACTGACAGCATATCAGCTCGTTAATCCTGCCTTTGTTCAGTCAGCCATAAAATACTCTGCAGTCCTTCAGTGCTGGTTCCTCGCCTCTCCTCGCCTCTCCCTGTGCTTGTTTTACCCCTGATATCATCAACATTTTAAGTTGGATTTTTCCACCTCCTGCCTCTGTTCACGGACGTACCTTAATGACAAAACTGCAAAGAACTCATCTCTACCTCCCTGCCTCTTCTATTTGGCTCCTCAAAACCTTGTTCAAAGTCTTTACATTTTCTGAATGAATGAATCAATGATGGAAGTTTAACTTCAAACACTGGAAGCTCTCGCTTGGTTTTCTAGAGTTTCAGAATCGCTTCCTATCATTCATTTTGCTTATCGGCTGTCAGTGGCGTGTTTTCTGCTGTTGACAGTTTTCTAAGCTGACAAATCAAGTTCTGTTAGCATACCTTTCTGTTTGCTCTGTATGTTTATTGTGCGTAGGTAAGGGGGCAGCCATTTCCTCCAGATTCTTCAACATCTGCTCAAAGACTTTCATGTCCTCAATTGCCATGGATACCGGGTTGGATCCTTGGTAGTCCACCGTCCTCTGGGACAGATGATGGTCCACCGCTCACTACAGGTCTCTCACAAGTTCTGGATGGATGTTGTTAAAAGGTTAGGGAGGTTAGAGGAGCAGATCCTCACTAAGCTTCCAGGTATTCTCCAGATGCTCATTCCAGTGTTTACTATGTGAGTTCAGCACTAAAGGTTTCATAGAACCATCACTATAGGGTTAGGGTCAATCAGGTGGAAAACCTTAAGTGGATATGTATGAGTGAGGGTGATGACTAGAATAAAGATAAGAGCAAATTGAAATTAGATTATTAGTTAGACGCAATGAAAGTTAGATGAGCTATTCAGTTAAGAAGTGTTTGTCTACATGTAAAAGCCTGTGGCCATAGATTTGTTTAACTAGAAAATATTTTCATTGGTAAAACAAATTTCACTTTGTTTTAACTGGGTTGGCTTATGATATTCCCATTTATAAATTACATTATGTTATCAGCTAGGGTGACCATATTTTCATTTGGGAAAACCAGGACACCTTGGAGCAGGGGGGTGGGTTGGGTTGGGTGGGGGGGTTGATCGAAAGAACGAATGTCTCATCATCGGGATTTGCTCCCTGATCAGAGGAAAGGTTACTTGGCGCCGAACAGTGGTGAAAATTGGAAGTTCAGTTTAATATAATCCAGTCAGTGAATAGTTCCGTCTGAAATGAATGAAAATAGTTGTTTTAATGGTTATAGAGTCACATATGTGGCGGTAATGTTTGGTTTATCTAAAGGTTTTTATCTGTTACTGTGTAAATGAGTTTGGCTGTAATTTAAGGACAGATTCTAATATATCTGCAGGGTGGGGACTATAAATCTGATAGGAGTTTAATATTTTTATTGCTGTTTTGCACAATATGCTTAACTAAGTATTTTTTGTTGTTGAATATTAGAGATTTTGCAGATATATTTTTATAAATACATTGTTTAGATTTACTTATATATTTCTACCCCTTTTATAGAATAGAATAGAAAATCCCTTTATTGTCCCACAATGGGCAAATTTATAGCAGCAGAAAGATTATTGAAAATGGTCACACAAATGAGGACCTTAGAAAAATGTCTAAGAATAACATAATAGGGAAGAGTTAAAATATAAACAATAAAATTCTGTAAAGTGTTTTAACAATATAAAACTGGAGAATTAATAACCAATATGCAGCTATGGACATTTTTACAGTAATGGATATTTGAAAATAGCAGCAGCATCAGAGATGTGCAGAATGACAGCAGCAGGTTATTTAACTGACTAAGGTTTCTATCATTACATTTGATTTGATCTGTTCCTGCTCCCGGTGGTTGGAACATTTATTCCACTCTGGATTCTTGTGAGTGTAGTCTTTGTTCACTTTAACTTTTAAAAAAATAAATAAATAAACAAACAGTTTTGAAAACCTCGGTATTCATTCTTTTCCTGCTTTGTGTGTCAACTTTCACGGTTGCTAAGCAACAGAGCATACGCCGGTAAAACCCGCCGAAGGGTGGACCTGTTAGAATTTACAGCCAAAACTCTTCTGGCCTCCTTATTTTCAAGGACTTGGAAGGATCCAGTCTAGGTAGACCGCGTCCTTGGAGGATGCAGCCCAGGTTTTCGAACAGAGCCTCTGATTAAGAACAGGGCGGCCTGCACTGACACGGCTCTGGGATTACGTCACACGGAGCGTCGTGCGCAGTGAAATCAGGACATTTCCTAATTTTTTTTTAAAAACCCGGGACGCCCGGGACAGGACGTGAAATACGGATATGTCCCGGGAAATACGGACGTTTGGTCACCCTATATCAGCATTGTCCGGAACAGCCACCATGTTTTATGTGATTGAGGCAACGTTTAGCCAATCACAGAGTGTAACATAAATGGCATTCACAGGGTCCGAGCAGATCTGGTACCAACACAGGCCTCCAGCCAAACGCAGACACCAATAGAAACTCAAAATTTTCAAAAAACTAAAAGAAAAACAAAAGAATTCTCAAGTGCTGCAAGAACAAGCAGACATGTGCTGCAGTTCGGTGTTTTGGCAACAGGTTTCAAGACCATCCAAGGACCAACCACGGACCATCCAAGGACCAACCAGAGACCATCCAAGGACCAGCCAGGACACCAGAGACCATCCAAGGACCAGCCAAGGACCAAAGCAGGAAGGACCAACCAGAGGCCATCAAGGATAACCCGGGGAGCCATCAAGGATCAATCCAGGGACCAGCCAGGACCAGCCAGAGACCAGCCAGGCAGAACCAGCCAGGACCCAGCCAAGAGACCATCCAGGAAGGCCAAGGGCCAGCCAAGGACCACCAGAGGGCCCCAGGATCAAGGGCCAACCCAGGACAGCCAAGGAGGCCAGCCAAGGACCAGGACCAGAGACCATCCAAGGACCAGCCAAGGACCAGCCAGGAACCAGCCAAGGACCAAACTAAGCACCAAGGACCAACCAGAGACCATCCAAGGACCAGCCAAGGACCAGCCAGAACCAGCAAGAAGGCACCAACCAAGGACCAGCAGGAAGGAAGCAGCTAACGGGCCAAAGCCAAGGACCAGCCAGGAACCAGCCAAGGACCAACCAAGGACCAGCCAAGGAACAAATCCAAGAACCAGCCAGGGACCAGCCATGGAGGAACCAGCCAGAGACCACCCAAGAATGACCAACCAGAGACCATCCAAGGACCAACCAGAGACAGGCCAACAGGACCATCCAGAGGACCAACACCAAGGGACCAGCAGGGAGCCAGCCAAGGACCAGCCAAGGACCAACCAAGGACCAGCCAAGGACCAGCCAGGGAGCCAAGGACCCACCAGGACCAGCAAGGACAGCCAGGAACCAGCCAGGGCCAGCCAGGGACCCTCAGCCAAGGACCAAACCAAGGACCAACCAGAGACCATCAAAGGACCAGCCAAGGACCCATCCAAGGACCAGCCAAGGACAAGTCAAGGACCAGCCAGGGGACCAGCCAGACCAAGCCAAGGACCAGCCAAGACCAGCCAAGGACCAAATCCAAGGACCAGCCTCACCAGGACCAGCCAAGGACCAGCCAAGGACCAGCCAAGGACCAGCCAAGACCAACCAAGGACCAGCCAAGGACCAGCCAAGGACCCAGCCAGAGGACCAGCCAAGGACCAACAGGAGGACCAGCCAGGACCAGCCAGAGACACCAGCCAGACCAGCCAGGGACCAGCCAAGGACCAGCCAGCAAGAGACCAGCCAGGAACCAGCCAAGGACCAGCCAAGGACCAGCCAGGAACCAGCCAAGGACCAGCAAGGACCAACCAAGGACCAGCCAAGGACCAGCCAAGGACCAGCCAAGGACCCAGCCAAAGGACCAACCAAGGACCAAGCAAGGACCAGCAGGACCAACCAGGACCAGCCAGGGACCAGCCAGGGACCAGCCAAGGACCAGCCAAGGACCAACCAGACAAACAACAAGGACCAACCAAGAGGTTTCCAAGGACCAGCCAAAGGAGCCAGCCAAGGACCAGCCAGGAACAAGCCAAGGACCAGCCAAGGACCAGCCAGGAACCAGCCAAGGACCAAACCAAGGACCAGCCAGGAACCAGCCAAGAACCAACCAAGGACCAGCCAAGGACCAGCCAGGGAGCCAAGGACCAGCCAGGAACCAGCCAAGGACCAACCAAGGACCAGCCAGGAACCAGCCAAGGACCAACCAAGGACCAGCCAGAGGACCAGCCAGGGACCAACCAAGGACCAGCCAAGAGACCAGCCAGGACCAACCAAGGACCAGCCAGGAACCAGCCAAGGACCAACCAAGGACCAGGAACCACCCAGGAGGACCAGCCAAGAACCAGCCAAGGACCAGCCAAGGAACCAGCCAGGACCAGCCAGGGAGCCAGCCAAGGACCAGCCAAGGAACCAGCCAAGGACCAACCAAGGAACCAGCCAGAACCATCCAAGGACCAACCAGGGACCAGCCAGGAACCAGCCAAGGGCCAGCCAAGGACCAACCAGGAGCCAGCCAAGGACCAGCCAGGAACCAGCCAAGGACCAACCAAGAGACCAAGGACCAGCCAAGGACCAACCAAGGACCAGCCAGGAAACCAACCAAGGACCAGCCAGAGACCAGCCAGCCAAGGAACCAGCCAGGAACCAAGGACCAGCCAGAAACCAGCCAGCCAAGGACCAACCAAGGACCAGCCAGGAACCAGCCAAGGACCAACCAAGGACCAGCCAGGAACCAGCCAAGGACCAACAAGACCAGCCAGGAACCAGCCAAGGACCAACCAAGGACCAGCCAGGAACCAGCCAAGGACCAACCAAGGACCAGCCAAGGACCAGCCAAGGACCAGCCAAGGACCAGCCAGGAACCAGCCAAGGACCAACCAAGGACCAGCCAAGAACCAGCCAAGGGCCAACCAAGGACCAGCCAGGAACACATATGGCTGTGGCTTCCACAACTAAGTCTGTCAGAGCTCAGTGGCCACATGAACATTACATCTCCCTTTAACACCTCACACAATAGTGGAGGATGACCTCTGTGCCTTTCTCTAAACATCCCCCTGGAGCTGAATGCTGATTTTTCCCACAGCCTTGGATTGTTATATTCTCTGTTTATCTCTCCTGCATGTAAAGCAGACAAGGTCACGCTGGTTCTCAATTAAACATATGAAGTTATGAGCAGCTTCTCTCCAATCAATACAGAACTAAAGCAGCTCAAGCTGACATCTGACCCATTCGCTGTTTTTTTCTCTCAGTATTGCAGATATTTTCTGGTTGTTTTAGTCTTTGAAATGAGGTACCATCATGCCTCACATCCGGGGGGTGGGTGGGGGGGATTTCACACCATGCATTCAGAAAAAGCTCCTTCTGTTGCTTTGCAGAGGATTTCCTTCAGCTATGGGGCTGAACAGAGACGTTTCCTCCAACCTCTGAGGCTGAATCTTCTGCTCCTTCTTACTGGTTGCATCTTGCAGATGAGGAAAGTCTAATTCCATTGAACATGTGAGCATGTCCCCCTGTAGGCCAGCAGAGGCTGAGTCAAAATAACAACTGTTTGGAAATCAGAAAGTCATCAGGAGGTGCAGTGCCTGACTCCCCCGGTGAGGACGGAGTAGCATGGATCAGGAAACCCAGAGAAACAGTATTAATACAAATGAGTTTCATGTTTTTTTTATTAAAAGTACTCCAGCCTTTATCTAATTCAAATTAGAGATGTTACATCCTTCACTAGATTACTAAAAATAATTATATAATTGATGTTATAATCCTGACCGAAGATTGATCAGATCGTTTTATTATCCAGTCCTCAAAATGAGCAGAAAAAGCCAAAACCAAGAACAAAAGGATGAAGGCGACCAGAGAAGCTGACAGTGGGATATTCACGATGTTCTTACATGTCTAATCAGGAACGGATTTCTGCACTGGGTTACTTTCGATGAAGTAGACTTTATAATATAGTTAATCCAAAATGATGACACCCATTCATAGCATTTTATTGAGTATTCTGAAGGGTTTACCAGGGTCCTAGGTGACATCTGAGCTTTTTGAGCACGTCCCCTCCAGGGCGGCCGAACTCCTACATGAACCACCGCCTCCAGCATCACTGAGGAGGCGAAATGAAGGACCAGTTTCCATAAAAACTAAATTGTCCTTTTATACATCGTGAGAGAGGAGACCCTGTCCCTGCATGTGGTGATGTGTTGGACCCTCTGTGGTTGGGTGGTGGTTGGGAGGGTGATGCTGGATGCTGTCAGAGATCAGGCTGAAAGCTTAACCCCAACATGGCGTCTGGGGTGAGCCTCCAGCGGCTTCCTGTGAGCTGCTGCAGGAAGAGTCCTGTTCAAACTCTGGAGTCACAGCCTCTTCAAACGTCCACAGTGAGGCAAAGATAGCTGAGTGAAGCATTGGAGATGTTTAAAAATTCAATACACATTCAGATCCCTCTTATGTTACTGAAAAAGCTCAGGAACTGCAGGACACCCCAAGCAGTCATCTTCAATGAAACCATGTCTCACTGTGCAACCATTCCATAAGATAAAAAATACACCTTTGGACAGATGGACAGGTGCACTGTCCATCTGTTAACGATCGGGTCCCTCTGAACACAGAAAACACGCTGGAACCAATCCTTCCTCAGGAGACGGTAGTTCAATAAATCTGCAGTTTGATTTCAGGGAAAGTTTCACCTTTAAAAACTGAAGCATTGTGGGATATCTGGCAGCTAACTGCCCCCATAACCAGCCCTCTCTCATCACTGCACATTCCCACGACTATATAGGTTATCTGGTTACTGAAGCTGCTAATGATTGAATTATTATTATCTCTTCCATTGAAGGAACGTTCAGGATCATCACAAGCTTCTCAAACCCTCACTGTGTTTCCTCTCCATGTTTCGCCAAGTATGTTCGTCTACAGAGTCCATGCTCTGAGGGACAACAGGTGGGGGCCAGGATCGTTAAAGTGGAATGGTGGAAGAGTGGAACAGCTGTGATTAAAGTTTGATTTGACTTTCTGTGACTAAATAATCTCTCCCAATGTTTGCAGACAGACTGTAAGTCCCAATCCTGCACTTTTTGGTTCTGTTTGAGTTTTCAGTTTCACTTTGATTCAAGTTTTTCTGTGATTTCTATTTTGTGGTGTTTTCTGGTTGTATTTCAGTTCTTATATACAGGTCCTTCTCAAAATATTAGCATATTTTGATAAAGCTCATTATTTTCCATAATGTAATGATCAAACTTGAACATTCATATATTTTAGATTCATTGCACACTAACTAAAATATTTAGGGTCTTTTATTTTCTTAATACGGATGATTGTAGCATACAGCTCATGAAAACCCCAAATTCCTATCTCATTTTTCATGAGCTGTATGCCACAATAATTTTAATTTCTAACTAGTAATGTTTGGTTTATTTGAACCTCACGTCTCTGTGATCTACAAGACCAAGCCTTGAACAGCTGGTGGTTACTTTGGTGTCCAACTACCGCCAACTGCTGGCCTGGAGGTGAAGTGCACTTTTGAGTCCCTAAAAAAATATCCAAATTAGTAAAGAGAGTGGATTATTGGCTTTATAAAAAAAAAAAAATGTAAATGATTTCCCAGAAAACATTACTGGGAACTTTTGTTACTTTTTTTGAGGGCATGTTTTTTTTTTCTTGTTAGGGGGGTGGCGCTGACTGTTGCCCCTCTGATAGGGGTTCATATTGCCTGAATGAGTCTAGGCCTAACGGCCCCTAAGTCTGTCGTCTGGTAAACACAGATTTCCAGGTTAGTCTTTCCAGGATCCACAGACGCATGGAGGACGCTAAGGCCACGCCCCCCCAGGTTCCATCAATATCACAATGACATCACAGCGATCTTTTCCTGTCCCTTACAGGGAGCTGAGGAAGCTGCAGGGAATCGCAGAGAGGACCCTGAGGTTTTCCAGGACAGATAAACAGCAGAAGGAGGCAGAGCAGAGGGAAGAAAATGGAGGACAGAGGATTCAGTAAGAGGGCTGCTCAGTGGAGCAGTGGGTAGCAGTGCTGCCTTGTAGCAAAAATGTCCCGGGTTTGATTCCTGGCCTGGGGTCTTTCTGCATGGAGTTTGCATGTTCTCCCTGAACATGCGTGGAGTTCTCTCCCGAATTACTCCAGCTTCCTCCCACAGACCAAAAACATGACTGTTAGGTTAGTGGCTTCTCTAAATTCTCCTTAGGTGTGAGTGTGAATGATTGTTTGTCTCTGTGTTTCACCCTGAAAGAGGAGAACAGAAAGAAACCAGGATCTGATGTAAATCATGCTTTTATACACCAATAATGGCTTCAGTCCAGAGTAAATATGTTTGACTTGTCCTCTGTGTTTCTTTCTGAAGGAACCGATCGACTGATGAAACTCCTCTCCATGTCAGTCTATGAACGGTGCGCCGCGCTTAGCCCTCATTTCTTCAATCTAATATCTTTACAGTCTCTTTCAGTCACTTAAAACTAAAACCATTTCAAAATGATGCTGCTTAATAAGATAAGCTCATGGTGGCTGATGAGGAAACGCGTCTCAGAGGGACGACGGGTACGTTGGAGTCGACTGAATTAGAAACACTGGGCTGGATCTGTTGACCTTCACCACTGAAACATTAACAGTGTCGTTATTAGGAAACAAAATGATCCATTTCATCAACGTTACCCTCAGCAGCAGATCAGCACCTTCTGAATACCGCATGGAACAACAGGAACTATCTATTGGCTTTACTTCTACGCTTGTTGCCAAACAGTGAATGGGTCAATAACCCATCATTACAGAGCTTCACACTTCGCTGCCTGCAAATTGAGTGCCTGAAGGATTAGAGGGAAAGCATGTGTGCCATCAGTGGAGATGAGACGGCATTCTTCTTCTCTACCTCCTCAGAAAGCTCAGATAGATCAGCTGCAGGAGCTCAGACACGGAGAACATCGGAGGAATGCTGGGAACGTCAGGAACATAAACCAGCCTCACTGACAGGTTGCTCCACATGACGTCACCATGGACTGAAACAGCTCAGCTGATCGTCCAGCTTCTCCCAGAAAGACCAGCCAATCAACAACATTCCTGATGTTCATGTGAAAAACAACATTTTATAAACAACGATAAGGAGAAATATGGAGAACCTTTTCATTAGGGAAAGCAGACGATCATTTGTTGATCCGAATTGCTGCAGATTTCAGTGTTTGTCAGGAAAAAGTCAGGATATTCTAATGTGGTCTGATCGGCTCCCTCATTAGTCTGAGGGGAAAATAAATCACTTTAAATCTTTAATTCTTTATATTTCTAATCATTCAGAAATGTAAAGTATAAATCTTTGCTTTTATAATCTTTACTAATGAGTTTTTTAAATATTCCAGACATGAAGTTAAGGTGGATAATAGATTAAACATCAGTATAACCTGTAATCATCTGAGTGCCGATCAGAAGTGGAGCCCTCTTGCGGTCTGACTGACTTTCTGTTACAATCGGTTTTATTCAGTCTGTTTTTTCTTTTTAACTCCTCACTGGATGAAGGCGCTAAATGAAGCCTCTGATTGGAAGCGGACTCTCTGCTGCGCTGCTTTGGTCATTATGCTCTAACCACAGGAGCTCCATCCTCTCTCTGCAGCTTTGGCCTTCCAGCAAACTGACATCTCATCTTTCTCAGTCACGCGTCTTTATCGAGCATTTGGCTCATGGTCACCAGAAAAGAATCTCACATGTGAAAGTGTTGCTAACAGCTATTAGCTCATCATTGCTAAGCCAGGCTAGAAACAGGCTGAAAAGGCGTAGAAAATGTTTCAGTGGGAAATGATAAAACAGAAAAATAACAGAGTGGCTCCCAGCAGCATCTCCCAGTGGAAGGGAGGAGCAGCAGCTACTGATAGTTTATTATCTCCTGGAGGAAACGAAGCAAGGTGCTGACTGGCTGGGTGGCTGGCTGGCTGACTGGTTGAAAGAAATTAATTGTCTGGATGAAACTAATTATTTAGATGCTTTTTATTTTTTTAAATATCATCAAGCCATCATGAAAATGAGATTAAACAAAAACAAAACTAATGAGTCTATTTTCAAAATCTAAGGAGCAGAAAGTAGAGATCTATTTATATAGAAGAGAGAGAGAGAACTTTGCATCCTTCGAGGAACTTATCAATAAATATGGTTTACATAAGTTCCATTTTTTATAGATATTTGAAAACCAGAAGCTTCATCCAGTCTCAGCTTTCAGGCTCAGTCTCTCTGTCTCCGTGGCGGCCGGCCCATAGGGGGCGCATGGGGCACCGCCCTCATCCTGATAAGAAGAGATAAACGTAAAAATATATTTTTACAATTTAACTCATAAATGTCAGTTTTACTCTCTAGAGTGTGTACCTATAAGCAAAACAAATTATATAAACTACATTTCCCTATCTACTGTCATTAATTTGTGGATTTCCCCAGACAGACTCCTACCGTCTCTGTCTTCTGGAAGTAGCTCATCGAACTGCCGCACATGTTGCAGAGAATCTGCCAATCATGTACTATTATTGCTAGGTCAATTTAATAATTTAATGGCCAATCAGCATCTCAGAATTTTATGGTCTTGGGGCTCTGAAAATACTGGCCTTTAACAGGCTTCTGTACCCAATGCGGCAGAGTTACAGACAATTAGAGGGCTGATGGTGAAAGTAACGTAACGAACGAGGTGCAGCTTCCACGAACTTCGGTGAGATCCTTATTTATCTACCCGTTTGCCAGAAGAACATCCCTGTTGTAGGGTAGGAAAATTTCATGTCATGGTTAATGTGTGACCAAAATCATCACTGTTACTGTTAATATATAGTAAATTAAATCATTAATGTTAGAATTGTATTTATTGTCCAATTGTTTATTTGAATTCTTATTCTGGATTAGTTGGAGACATACACTGAGGCTATATCAGCCCCACCAAAAATATTTTCACCAGCCGCCACTGGAGGAAACCATCCTAGTCTCATAAAGGGCTGGTTTCATGGCTTTATAATAAAATGTTGACTTTGAAACAGACCTCTTCACATAAACTTAAACCTTCATGGGAAGAAGACCTGAATATGACTATAATGGATGAGACATGGGACTCTATATACTCTATACTGCTGAATATAACATCTCTCTGTGCTGCCATTGTCTCATCCAGTTCAAAGTCGAGCATATAGCTCATCTCTCCACTCTCTGGTTTCTATCCAGGAGTCCCCCATTACTGCCATAAATGTTACACTGCTGTAGCCACATTGGTCCATCTGTACTGGTCCCACTCTAGGTCAGTTCTGGACAGATGTTTTCCGTATGATGTCGGGTTGGCTTTATTGGTGGTACCAGCCGGCCCTCTCTTAGCTCTTTATGGTTTAAGTAGTGAGGGGTCACCGTCACCAGCCTCTAAACAACAGGCATGGCATTCTGCTCACTGTTAGCGAGGCGCACGGTTCAGACCAGGTGGAAGGGTGCAGCTCCTCCAACTCACAGGTAGTGGGTATGTGACCTCATGTATTGTTTAAAACAGGAAAGGATTAGATCGTCTCTTCAACACTCAACTAAAAAAATTTAAGAAACATAGGCTCTTTTGACTAATAACTCATTTCAAAACAAAATAATGCTCCAAATTAAGAAAGCTAATTAACTTTATTAAAATGTATTTCATTAGGGCTGCTCATTGCTGCAGTGGCTAGCACTGCTGCCAGACAGTTCCAGGTTTGATTCCTGGCCCCGGGGTCTTTCTGCATTGAGTCTGCATGCTCTCCCTGAGCACAGGTGTCAAGTAACGAAGTACAAATACTTCGTTACTGTACTAATAAGCTTTACTTTTAGGTTTCTATACTTTTTACTCAATTACTTATTTTTTCTTCTACTTTTTGACTTCTACTCACATTACATTTTCACTACAAGTATCTGTACTTTCTGATCCTTACATTTTTAAAACAAGCGTTACTTGTTTCATTACTCTTGGCTTCAGTTTAAAGCACAGGTCTGCCGGATTAGCGGACTGCGATGTTATGAACAACATAAAATCCAGAGATTTTGTCCGAGGTAAAGCTAATGTATTTGTTGTAGTCTCTTGTTATTCACACACAACAATAAACAGCGATTAGCCGACGTGGGTTTTAAAACTGCAAAAGCTTTGTCTTCAGCTGAAAATCAAACGCGCATCAACACAGACCAGTGTGATGCATTCACGAGGAAAGTCAGACAGCTATGGTGCATTCAGGAGCATGGGACATTTCATACTTACAAGGAAAGAGACAAAAACGGAACGTAACTCATACAATAATGTTTTTTATTCAGGAAACAGTGTTGGCTTTCTTATAATACTGAATGCTCTATAATTGTATTTCTGTTATTTTTTGATTATGCACATCTGCTAGCTTTTATTCTAGAAAATCTATAATATACAGCAGCAAATTATCAAAGAAAGTTTTTCAAAAGCCTGTTTAAAAGCTCTGTGGCCCGGATATTTTTTAGCGCGACAATTGCACTGTCATTGTTTTACAAGCAGAATTTGCATTTGCTGACTCTATTATTAACTAGTGATGGATATACAGGAACTACAGTCATACAAGTGTAAACTCCTCTCAGATAGAACGGGATGCAATGTATTTGGCAATTTCTATTTTTTCATTTTTTTAATTTTTTTTTTATTCCATTGTATCAATTGAGCAAAAAATGTCCATTTTATTTGAGAGTGTTAATTCTGTTTAAGTAACAGATCATTAAAAATGTAAACCACAACCCGTGGTTTAAATAACCTAAATATATATTTCACGTCCGTAGCTGCCATTCAATGCAGATCATTGGTGCCATCATCTAGTGAAAACTGGAGTGTAGTGGATGAGTCGTAAAAGCATAAACACTCATTGGTTAGTTAAAGAAATCATCAGGAAACAAAGCGGGTTTTCTTCCAAACTTATAGCATTAATTGTATACCCATGCTACAGTGTGTAGGATTCAGAAAAACATGTCTAAATGTCTGAAAGGTCGGACACAGGTGAGGGCGTATCGTCAGGAGTTGGAGACAGAGACCAACAAGACCTCCTCATCCTTGGCCTATCTCAAGGAATTTTTGAAGCAAGGAATTAATGTATTTATGTGTAATTCATATAGTGGCATCACGGCCTTTTTCTTTAAAAGGTTACTTTATACTTTTATGCTTTAAGTAGTAGGTTTTGGAGCACATACTTTTTCACTTTTACTTGAGTATTAAAGAGGTCAGGTTGATACTTCTACTTTTACCAAGAGTGTTTTTAAACTGCAGTATCTATACTTCTACTTAAGTAACAAATGTGTGTACTTTTGACACCACTGTCCCTGAGCATGTGTGGCTTCTCTCCAGCTTCCTCTCACAGTCCAAATGACTGTTAGGTTAACTGGCTTCTCTAAATTCTCCTTAGGTGTCAGTGTGCCAGTATGAATGGTTGTTCTGGCTTGTCTCTGTGTTGCCCTGCGATGGACTGGAGGCGTGTCAAGGGTGGACCCACCTTACTCCCACCCGTGGATAGATGGATGGATCCAGGCCAAAGTAGCACATATCCCAACATTTCTACATATAGGTTCCTTAAAACCCATAAACTCTGGCCGTGGTGGGGTCTACAAACATTAGCCAGTCCACTTTCCCTACTGTCGAAAGCAGTTTGGCTACTTGTTTGTTAATCAAACATTTTGCGTAAGTGCCGCCATGACGTTATTTACGTAGACTCCAAGCGTAACTCATACGCTGTTTGGCTAGCGGTCCACCATTACCCCAAAGCAGCACAAAGTACTGCTAAGCTTGTTTACTGCTGCAGCTTTTTTTCCCTACCTATTTGTTCAGTCTTTTCTGTAAACTGGAGCATCAATGGCTGAAAAGATTCCTGACAAACCTAACAGGAAAGTAGTTGAAAAGAGAAGAGGAAGTGGGAGCAAACGGAGCTAAGTGAGTTTACAGAGATGGCGTTCCCTGAAGGAGCAAAAGGGTCTCAAACTTTGGTCTCAAACTTCTGCTGGATGGGTAAATAACATTTAAATCTGTAATAAGTCCTTTATTTTTTAATTTATGAAACATGTACAGTGGAAAAGGTGTAAACATTGACAACAAAGGATGTGAGGCCTGCATTCTCTGTTGGTAGCCTAGCTGTATCTACTAGCTACAGGCAGGTAGTTCGAGAAGAGGCGGTTTTAAGTTTTGGCAGCAGCAGCGAGAACACACTATCAAAATATAACCTACAGTGATTACACTAGCAGAGAGCTCTTCTTCTTCTTATGGAGATTTCCTTTACTTTGCTGCCTCTCTAGGTGAAGCGCTAAATTACCAGCAGAAGCGTTTCCTTTTGCGATGGAGGGGGCACTGACGCATGCACACAATTAAAAAATAAACAAACTTGGTAATTTCTTCCACCACAGAATCCTCTTCCCTGCCATAAAATAAGGTAACAAAGTATTTGCTTGCTCTGAGAGAAGCCAATTAACCTTTTTGGATTTTGGGAGCAAGCAGGAGTACCTGGAGAGAACCCACGCTGCACGGGGAGAACATGCAAACCAGAAAGACCCCAGGCCAGGAATTGAACCCAGAACCTTCTTGCTGCAAAGCAACAGCACTGCTCCCTATACAGCTCCACACCTCTGCCAATTGGTAATTAAAATCATTAACTAGTAGAAGCCCAATAAGCAAGTAGATGAGTTTGGTTTGAATTTTTATCAATTCTGTTTCCTATGAATCAGTTTTAATAAATGATCTTAATATAACCATTCAAACCCATGGAATCAATACACTATATTGATTATTACGATTACTATATTCCAAAATGGTTACTATGTCAAAAAAACAACTTTTCCACTTTGAAACATTGAGCACATTAATTTGTAATCTACAATATGATGAATAAAACAGTTAGGGTTATCGTTTTGAATTGCTCTCAGAATAATCTGATCTAGCAGAGCAACAGCTGCAGATCTGGGATCAGAACGAGGCAAAGACAGCGTAGCTTTAAATGGCAGAACGGGACAGATACCTCCAGCATGTTCAGCTCGCTCACATTTAAAGGTCAGACACCTTGATCCCCTCTGAACTGCTCCTCCTGGAGCCTCCCTTTAATAAAAACATGCCTGTAGATCAGCTGCTCTGTCAGCTGAGTCCTCAGCAGAATCTCAGTCAGCTGAGGAAATGAAGACGGCAAATAACCGCCTGCCTTTGCTGATGAAAATTTCATGAAAGAGGTGGAAGAGTACGAGAAGAGGAGTATGCAGTTTATTCGACAGTTCAATTATTGTAGTTGATGGGACGCCAACCTGACCCTTCATCTTCATGCCACAGAGACTATATTGATGGTGATCGCCATACCTCATCTGTCAAATCCCTGAAAAAATGTTCAGCCATGGAGATTCATCACTTATTCTAAGCATCCACTCTGCCTGCCCTACTTTCCAGCTGCCTGCTCCTGATCGGCGCAGTAAGAAGGACGAGACAGGCCTTAACAGGAACAGAGGCTGGGACTGGATGAAGGGAGCGCGTATCTTTATAAGAGGATTTGTCCAATTGAGTTTCTCAGTGTCTGGACAAGAAAACCTGCAGAGTCCATGCCCTCTGCCCCCACGCTTTAATGAGGATCATCTCAGCTCTCAGTGTCCAGAGACAGAGATGAGGACGTGTAATTCCCCATAGGGATGAGGTAACCTTAAGGTAATCGTCAGGTTAGAGAGGCAGAAACACAGACTACTCTGCTCTGAGCTTTTAAAGACCAAAAAGTATCCCCCCCTCCTTACATTCCCACTGAGGAGAAATCAGCACTGTGTTCAGCCTCTGTATGAACTACAGCATTCTGGGTAAAACCTTCCTCTGACAGTCTGACTTTAGGACCAGCTCTCACATCATCTGACAGTCATTAAGAAATACCAGAGGAAGATCTAGAAACCTGTAGGGACACAACTTAACATCCATGTTCAAATCAGGCTTAAATTAAAGGCTACCTGGTTTTTTGTTCAGTCCTTTTATAGACGTTTCAACACCTAACCAGGAGGCTTCATCAGTTCTGGTAGGATAGGTGTTAAACCTCCGGTTGCCTGCTAATATCAGCCTGTTGCTTACCATGACCAGGATGTGGTTGCCATAACCAGGATGTGGTTACCATGACCAGGAATGTGGTTTCCATTAATTGCAGGTATGTGGTTACCATGACCAGGATGTGGTTACTTCATCACCAGGAATGTGCTTTCCATGACCAGGAATGTGGCTGCTATGACTGGGTATGTGGCTGAAGCATCACCAGGAATGTGGCTGCTATCACCAGGAATGTGGTTACTGGCGACCAGGTACGTGGGTTACCATGACCAGGAATGCTGCTACCGCCATGACCGCGAATGTGGCTGCTATGACCAGGAATGTGGCGGTTACTTCATGACCAGGTATGTAAGCTACCATGACCAGGAATGTGGGTTACCATGACCGTGATGTTGCTACATAATTCAGGATGCATGCCATAACCAGGATGTGCTTGCCGTTACCCCAGGATGTGGCTACAATGACCAGGAATGTGGTTGCTGCTTAACCAGGAATGTGGCCAGCAACCGCACGTACACCAGGTACAAGCGTGGTTGCCATCACCAGGATGTGGTTACCATGACCAGGATGTGGATGCCACAAACAGGAATGTGGTAGCCATGACCAGTATGTGGTTGCCATCACCAGGATGTGGTTGCCATCACCAGGATGTGGT
>JAGKQL010002799.1:7993-29788 GCA_018398635.1 Cyprinodon brontotheroides | reverse complement strand
CTCTGAAGGATGGAGTTCCTCCTCTGACCACTAGAGGCCAGTCTCCTATGTGTTTAAGCCTTAGACTTGATGGTGTGTCTTTTTGATGGTATGTGTTTTTTCACACTTCTGATATCTTTGCTTTGTGGCACGAAGCAGAGTTGCGTAGATGGAAAGCTCTTATACAAGTGATAATAAGCCTGTTTAATTAATCAATAGACCTGATTTAAAACTGAATTACTCAATGTTTGGTCCCTGAACTCATGACAAACATAACAGCATCAGGGTATCTGATGTGTTTCTTTGTATTTAATTAGAAAGAGTGAAATAATGGATCAGGAAACATTTCTTGTTAAGGTAACTGGAGAAAACATCTAAAAGAGTAAAAGGGAACTTTTTATGGTTATTCAAAACCATTAAAACCGTTTCCTTCAGTTCGCTACGCTGAGTAGAGGGGCCACATTTCTGCTTTTCTATCTTTGGCTCTGTAAATAGCACTATACAACATATTAACAAATAGAATCATAACAGTATAAAAACACTTTAGAAAAGACAAAAAATAATTAAATGTCCAGGTTTACTTTTTGTACATAAATCTTGCTCTTCTGAGGCTGTGAAGGTAAATCTGTGTTCTGCATGCTCCAATATTTGGTCACAAACCTAAAAAAATCTATGTACCAGTTTAATTATATATTTTTTAATATATATAAACTACTTATTTTCTGAGAATGTGTTTATTTAAGAGCAACTATGCAAAATAACAAACATCTAGAAAAAGTAGACTATATTCTATTATTTTCCATGTGAATCCCAGATTGTTTGTTATTCTTTGCCTTTTCTACAAAGTGCTTTAAATCAGTCCTAGCTGTCTTTATCCATGCTGGATCAGATCCTGATCTTTGAAAAAGGAGGCAGGTAAAGCAGGATAAAGCCTTAGCCTCGCTGCATGCAGTTAGCCTCGCTGCATGCAGTTAGCCAAGCCTTAAAGGGGAACACCGTGTCATCCACGTGCGCTGGCTACCGTTCATTCTTCCTGTCCGCTGAACTGCTGCAAGTTTTACATATATGGCTGGAAGATGTCTAGTGCTACTACCATAGATGATCTCGCTCTTGAAATGAAATTGAACGAGGGCGGAAACATGTCACCAATCTGAAGAAAAATGAAATTACGCATTACTAATCATTAAAGATTAAATATTGATCCTGCACATCTAAAAAATATATTGATATATTTAGAAATATTTAACATTTTTATTTGAAAAAGATGTTTTATTTTATGTCTTAATTAGTTTCATTGTATGGTTGGGGCAGCACCCTTGCGCCCTCTATTGGCCACTGATTGTAAGTCATCCAAACAGCTGCTCTCCTTCAATAAAGACTAAAGCAATCGCTATCGTTCAGTGCGGTTGGGAATGTGTTCAGTACCTCTGCATCATTTCAGGTCCTGGACTGGTAGTAAAGGAAGCATCCAGAGCCAAACTGTGTCCAACCAGGAGGACAACGAGTGGGAGAGACAGCAGCTGCCATTAAACCCAGATGGTAACCAGTAGAAAATATTCAGGAAACAGAAGGCATCCTATAATAACCAGTAAACCACCATGTTATATAGCTTTGTAACTAATGACAGAGACATGAGGACATGTTTGACCTATTTTTATGTTTATGTATTTAGCAGACGCTTTTATCCAAAGGGACTTCCAAAGTACTTTGTGTGCAGAGCTACGATGTTTGGCTTTATTCATCAGAAGATATTGTTGGTTTAGTTTAGTTTACATCTCTCCAACTCATCCTTATAAAATTCAGCTTTAATCAGAAACTTAACATCTCTGATATTTTTCATTGTCTCTTCTTTTCTTTGATGAACCTTGAAGTTTCATCTCCAGATGAAAATATGACTTATTTTTCTCATGCCTAGCCAGAGTTTCATATTCTACAGATGTTTCATTAGTCGGTGATTAAAGAACTTTTGTGCCTTTGAATTCTTTAAAATTGACTTCAATAAAAATTATTTAATATTACATATTTATAAAAGGTGTGATTGTGAAGTGTTGGAATAATTATGTATAGGATACTTAATATTTTTTATGATGTATAATGTGTGACATATTACTGTTCCAGAGAGGTGTTGCACAAGCAGTATAGGTCAACTCTCACCCCTCACATGCCGCAAGGATAGCTTTCTTGCGGAATTTTCTGCAGCGCCGGAGTGTCTCGGTAACCGCAGCCGGACAGCTCAGCAGCCGGTGAGAGAGGTTTACGTCTTTTTAATGACTTGGAATCACTGTGGCGCCGCACCCACCGCACCGCAACGGTAAGACCGGAGTCGGTCTGAGCTTGGGGTCAGGAAGTATTGCTCAAGCTTAACGAAACCAGGAGGTTCTCGGACCATTTGACCGCAAGAATATTTAAATCCAAATTGACCTGTTCACTGAGGCTGCAAACTGAATTGTATTTCTTGTTTCCTATTCCTTTAGCGCAACCTCAGCTTGTGTAACCAGGACCCTCTGACTTTAATAAATAGCCAGGAGAAAGCTGAAGACTGGCAGAGTGGGTTGAAACATTTGTAAACTCCGCGAGTCTCTCTTCCTACTCTCCTTGCGTAAAACTAAATTACCTGTCTCTGCGCCTTCTTTCTTTCCCCTGTATGTATGATGTTTTAGGATGCTTAGATCCGGGACATGAAGGTATGTGAAGAGAACAAACCTGCTCTCTGAGGCCTGTGAAAACAGAAACACAGTTTGAACCAGAAACCCGTTGATCTTTTGTTCCCCTTCCTGATTTTGTCCAACCACACACACATACTTTGCTCTACATTAATGAGAGCCTTCAGGTAGTGTAATCAAGCTACTCTCACCTCACAGCTTCTACAGTCAAGAGGTTGATGACAGAGCACATCTGAGCTATCTGAGGAAGACAATGTTTAAAGGCCTGATTTGATATAGATCCTCATAGATGGGTAAAATACAGTATAAAAGGGACTTAAAGACCATGTGAGCCACAGAGGGGTGGAGAGAGAGGCAAAGCACAACAAAGACATACAGACCTAAAAAAGAGTTTTAAACGCTTTGTCGCTGTGGCCTTTTTATTGTAATTCAAAGTGGGACATCATTCATTGTGACCAAGCCATAAAAGTTAGATTGTCTGGTATATTTTGTCTGCATGGTGGGGGTTCTTTATTTCCATAATTATAAATAAAGCAGTTAAAGATAAAAAAAAGAACTTTCTAAATCCAGAGATCTTGAGCCATGTTGGGACCTCAGACGGTTCTACACAGCATCAACAGCACCACTGGTCTCACTGTGGCATTTCCAACCAAATTTAACTCTTAACTTGTTTTATTGCTTGCAGCTGCAGTGATGAGATGTTGGTTTTGTAGTAGCTGTAAAATAAAAAAAAGTGGAACAGTATTTGTGAACCACATTTTGAGTTCCCTGAGGGTAGAGATGAGGGCTTTAAAACTGCCACAAACTGAATTAACATCTACATCAGACATACCCGGCCGCAAAGTTGGTGCTCATGCTGTCCTGCAGGTTTTAGAGGTTTCCCCTGCTTTAGCACAAACTGTTTCTGGATGATTGCAGCTCAGCAAAAGCCAGTTAATCAACTATCAATGTCAATCAGCTGTGCTGGAGCAGGGAAAACCCTAAAAATCTGCAGGACAGCCCCTTGAGCACACAAACTTTGGGGATGCCTGATCTGCATGGTAATTATTATTTTACAGCAGTGACTGGGATGAACTTCTTTACTGCATACAGTCCCAACTAGTGAGTAAGCGTTTGCATGGATGTTGCAATAAATGCGTCTCATTATACTTGGGTCAGAGTTGCGTGCTGGATCTGCTTTTCCTCCTAGGTGGGAAGTTTCATAGGGCTTTGGTCTGGGTTTGAGGGCAGTTTCTGGCGCCACCTGTGTGCAATCAACCCTCATCATCTCCAGCATAGAGAGGAGCAGTCGGCCGGATTTCCAGCGCTTGAGAGTGTTTAATCACTACTGGTTCCCTCAAAAGCCCGGTGCCAAAAGGATCTTATGAGATTCTTTCAACCTGAGCCTGTTTACTTGTGTTTTTTGCAGGGTACTTCCCGTGTTTTTAAAAGAGAAGATTCATTTCCTGAACCAAATCCAAACAAAAACCTCCAGCCAAAAGACCTCCTGAAAAATCTCCCCATATCCAGCAAAGTACTGGTTCCCCTCTGCCAACTATCTGAAAGACATACTGGACCTCCAGCCTCCAACTCAGACCCTCTGGTGGAAAACCCCCAAATCCACGGAGATGATCCAGCCCCAGAGGCTACCCCATAACAAATATTCATTCCTTCCCTGTTTTGTGTCAGTTTTAAAGGGAAAATAAAACCTTTTGATTTGAAATCCTTCTTGGCGTGTTCCCTCTGCACATCCATCAAAGATCTTGCTTCAAACATGAAAGTCAGAATATGATATCACAATATTTTTGATAACTGACACTATAACACTGTATATATTGTGATATTTTTCCTAGCTTTAAAAAAAATGTATCGTATAGATAAAGTCTGTTCCATAGTGCTTTCTGCCATAGCGGCGTGGTGCAGAGGCTGCCCATTTTCCCTCCCTGTTTCAGCTAAAAATGGAACTTGAAAAAAAAAAAAAAAAAAAAAAAATCTATTTTAAATCATATAGTTTTGAAATCATATATTGCCAAATCAAATTTTTCCTTTCACATCATAACTATCCATTAATTTGTTGTGAGGTTTCATTGGGACAACTAAAGATCGAACAATGCAAAAAAAATAATCTAAAAACCAAAATCTAAGAAATTGTCAGGGCTTGTAAAGCCCAGAAAACACCGAATTAGATTTAGTGTCCGATCCGACGGAGAATCGTGTCGGATGATGTCGTGGCATTTAGTGCTCATTGAAAGTCAATGGGGATGATCACACCCAACATGGTTTTAGACAAAGAGGCAGCGTAGCTCCGACTGAGATAGAGCCCAGGTCTATTTTAGTCAGACTACGCAGCAAAATGTCAGCAGGATTTCAGGGTCTGACAGAAAAGCATGAGTTCCTTTGAGGGAAATACAAAATAAAAATCTGGTTTGGTCTGTAGGCCAGGAAAATCGCACATCATGGGGGCTATTAAAATCCAGGAGGGACAGACTGATGCAAAAACACTGAATAAAAAAAAAATAGAAAAACTTCCCCATGATACCCACTGTGGAGACAGAAAATGGAATAAAGTAGTGATCCTTCGGAGCATCAGGAAACCATTATATTGACAGAGCAGGTCAACACAGCTGCATCTCTCACCTCCATTATGAAAAAATAAAGAAAAACTTAGATAAACAGATTTCTTTAGAGACATCATTATTTCAGAGTGTTGTTCAAGTGGGGTGTGAGAAATTGAAGGCTTTGAACACAGACACATTTTTATGTACTATTGTGTCGTTTAAAAAATCACGATGTATTGAAATCAATTTTTTCCAACACCCCTAGGAGCCATCCTTGCACCACGAACGGTTTGATCAGAATAACAAATTCAAACATCAAACAATGCAGGGTTGAATGACTAAAACCAGAAAACACCTAATTAGATTTTTGGTCCGATTTTTACCCCCGGTAAATACGATAGTGCTTTATTGAAAAGTCAAATACAAACAGCATTTTAAGAAAAGGCAAAGCGTGTCCCATCGAGATAATCGGAGACAATTTACACACTAAGCAGCAATTCTGATGTCCAGCCCCGCCCTTGGTGGAACACATTGTTTTGGTACAAAAATAAAATCTGGAAATCCCGGAAACTTCACAAAGATATCATGTTATAAACTAGGATGACAGACTTGAAAACTGAATTAAAAAAAAAAAAAAGGTAGAAAAACATCCCCATGATGGACTGGGAGAGAAAAATGGATAAAAGTTTTATATTTTTTGAGCCTATAAATATATAAAAATCGTATTTATATTTTTTATATTTTTGAAAAAAAAAAAATACCAAAGAAAAAATGATCGGAGATAAACTTAGTATTTATATACGAGATAGCAGGTATATATATATATCCATAAACATGATATATATATATCTATTTGTGTCGCCCTATACAATGACCCACGGACTAGAGGTCCCAAATGCAGAGGTAGAGAGGCTGAGGTGATTTCCGCAGTTTTAATGCAAACACACAACAAAATCCAAAAAAAAATGAACTAAAAAAATGTAACACAGACCAGAACCATGGAGACATCAGAGGAAAACACAAAGGAGCCAGGGAGAGACGAGGTGAGCAGAGAACAGCGCACAACAAGGAACCAACAAGGAGTGACAGCAGAGGGAGAGAATATACAGCTGACTGAGACAAAGGCAGGGCAACGAGCTGATGAGGAGCAGGTGTGAGAGGAGGCAACGGAGGGAGCCAAGGGGAAAGAAACACACACAAGAGGGCAACAGAGGAAAACTACAGAAAACTGAGAACTAAAATAAATCTAGAAACTACAACAAAAATAGGAATTAAAACCAATAAAACTAGAAAACATGGAGCAAAAGTAAAGGACAACAGAACCAAAACCATGACTCTATGTAAACAGGATGCTAATATCCAAAGGCTCATATACTATATAAAAGATTATTATCATGTTTGTAAAAGCTTTTTGTTGTAGTTTTTTTACTTTTTGAATTTCTTAGTATTTGTCTCATTGTCGGTGGAAATGCACATGATATTATTAGTTCATTCTGAGTGTGATCTGTTCTCTGTTTTATAATAACAACACCAACAATCAAAGTAAAATCCTGTTTAATGTTTTTCCTGTACACTGTTAAAGGGCAATGGCAATTGTTGTTCTAACACACAATTGTATTGTAATCCGACTCAGAAATATAAATTTGACATCTAACAAATAAATACACGCTTTGCCCAACTCAAATTCTCAGAAGTTGGTTTAACAAGGAGTTTTATATCGCCTATACAAGATTTTTTTGAAGCCCCTCAACTGTAAACTCCTTCATGGGCATGCGCACCGCTTATGTTCATGGACACGCCTACCACGGTACGGGTTTCCCCTATCCCTTCTCTAAGGGCACAGCCTTTTCCCTTCGTGTTTGAGAAGATTGGCGGACATTGTGCTTTATGCATCTGGAGAACCACGGAGAACGCACCCTGGGATCCTACCAGTTTTCTGAATCTTTTCTTTTCCCCGTGAGTGCTGCAAAGTACAGCCAGTTAGCTGCCAGTCTCGTGAGTTAGCATTCCCTTGTGGTGTATTACCCGAGTTGAAGCATGAGTTCACATGTTCACGTTCTTGATGAAAGGAAAAGCCGCGCACGTGCGCGTTTATAATGTGCGCGTGTGCGCGTGTGTGTTTATGCCGCGCATGTGTGCGAGTGTTTATGCAGAGAAAAGAGTAAGCCTGTTATTTTCTAGCTGTACAAATGAAAAGAGACATTAAGTTGAGTGTAATAACTTAAGCAGCTCTTGTACTGTTTTATGTAGTGCAGTGTTGTTGCACTCAGGCACAGAATATTACAAGACTACATTATTTTACTTTCTTAATCCCATGTTGGTATTTACCGTTATTTACATTATTTACATGTGGATTTTTTGCTTTCATGATTTTATTTGCTTTACAAGAAAAACAGTGACATTAACATTTTATATGTTAACCCTGTAATGCAGCAGTTAATCTCGCAATGAGTTAGAAAAGTTACATTACACACCCGAAATGTATCATCATACTTGAGAGATATAAACTGTACAGTTAAGAACAAGAAGTGAATGGATTTAACTAAGTCCTGTTGTGTGTTATGCAGGCTGGCCGGGATACCCCTGGATTCTGGATTCTCTCCTTAAATGGAGATGGCTTAGCCAACCGTGTGAACATCTGATTTGGACTGAAGAGAAGGATTTGGACTAAAGACATTTCTTTCTTGCATTCATCAGTCCTGTCGGAGTGGTAGGACTAAAAAGAAAACTCAGAGATAAAAAGGGAAAACCTTTTTCTTTTCCGCTGTGGAACAAGACATTTGGTTTCATTTTATTTTTTTAAAGGGTGCACCCAATTTAAAGAGACTACAATTGAAAAAACAAACTGAAGGTCATTCAAATTTAAAAACTGTTATTTTTCATATATGTTATTACACTTACTAATAAAAATTACCTGTGTGTTTTCCTCTTACTAAAATGGTGTCTTTACTGTTTTTTCCCTCATCATCACTCTTACTAATCTAGAACATCTCTGGTCCAGTGCTCAAAGCTACTTTGATTCATGCAGTTAAGATTATGTTGTTGAACATGGGTTTTATACTGTATCTGTTGATACAATGTTTGGCTTGAAGCAATAAAAATGTTGTATTAACATAATTTTTGTGTGTTGAATGATTGGTAGTGAAGACGATTGGTAGGACTAAAAACTGAGTTGATAGAACTCAACTTGCAGATTAACACTACAAAATCTGAGTTTGTAGAACTCAAAAAATCTATATGTCAAACTCATAAAAAAAAGTTGATAGAACTCAGAACTTAAAGGTGAAACTCAAAAACCTAGGATTGGTAGAACTCAAAATTTCTATATGTACTCAAAAACCTAAGCTGGCAGAACTCAAAAAATCTTTGTAAACTCAACCACAGTGAATTTAAGTAAGGAAAACTCAAAACCAAATGCATCACGCTGCCTGTGAAAATATAAGTTCTGTCAACCTCTATTTTTTCAGTGTATAGGTTTTCTTGTATTAAAATGATTTAATCAGATTAAATTCCCAGGTTTGAAACCCGATTTATTTATTTTCGACAAAAGGCTTATTGGGTGAATTCCAGGTAATAAAGCAGAGAAGGTTAGAGCTTCTGCAGGGTTATTGGTTGAACTCCCTCACTTGCCTGGAGGCAAGGCCACTCTAACTGGGGCAGATGGCCCAGGCAGCAGCTGCTGCCTCGGGCTGGACGCTGAGTCTCACTCTCAGCTCTCAGCAGGAAAACCACCCAGTCAATCCTGACGTTTCCTACCCCTGTTAACAGGAATAGGATCCTGGTTTCCCTCTGATGTTTCCACAGTTAATCCATCAGGATGTGAATCATTGCAGGTAGGCCATGAAAATATATTTCTATTTGCATATTCGCAAAAATATTCACCTGTTGCTTGTTGTTGGTGTTTCTGCTTATCGTGAGGAAACTTTTTAAAGTATATTTTACAAAGACATTTAAAATGAGCATTCTTGTTGATATCCTTTAATGTTTAAGTCTTAAAGAGAGAAAATGTCTCCATCTGAAAGTGTTCTGGTGCTTTAATCTAATCTGAGAATGACTCACCTGCTAAAGCTCCTCTAATTCCATTTGCTGACTGCAGGATCGGCCTTAACAGCTTAATTCGTCTTTACAGAAAGCTAATGCTCACTGCAGCTACACTGGAAAATAATGTAATCTCAATAAGTCATTTTTTTCTTAAAATAAGTGCTTTTTTTCTTGAATTGAGGAGGTAAGTGTGAAACTTTGCCAATGCAACAAATTATATTTAAAATAAAAAAAAAAAAACACTTGCATTGTCTCATTATAAGTGGATATGATCTAATTATTTTATTTTAGGAGTAGAAATCTTCATTCCATTGGCAAATCAACTTATTAATCAACTCAAATTGCGGGTAAATAAACTTAATTTAAGAAACCTTGACTTATTTCTAGATAGTTTTTGCAGTGTAGAGTCATGCTATCAGCTGCACATGAATTAAATGTCTAAAAGGTTTTTTTAAATATGAGAAGGTAGCCTGAACACTACAAAAACAATCAAGAAATAAGTAAAAATGTCTGAAATTAAATGTATTTAGCCTTAATTTGAGCAGGTAAATGAGGTCATTGGCCAATGGAATGAGCATTTTTACTCTGAAAATTAGATAATTAGATATAATGCAATAGTTTTTTTTTATTTTTCTTTCTTTCAAATGTAAATTATCTTGTTTGATTGCCAAAGTGTCTCACCTACTTCCTCAATTCAAGACAAAAAGCACTTTAAGAAAAAATGACTTATTGAGATTGACATTTTTTGCAATGAAGTAATAAAAAAGAAGAGGCCGAGTGCTTCAGCAGCTCACTCTTTTATTTTATTTAGTTTTATTTATTTAACACTGAATTCACCTCGGCATAAAGCCTTTCTGAATGCATTTGCAAAATGTCGCCACTGTTATGTAGGAGAATGTCTATCCTGTTTACTTATTGCCGCGGTGTTTAGCTCTTCATTGTTCGGCGCAAGCAGAGCACCAAACCATCTGCTCAGAACAATGCATCGGGAAAATGGCGGCAGTCAGCAGGTCGTTTCCCCTCAGCTGCATCCCTTGAACAAAACAGACAACCCTTGGGAAGGAAGCTGAGTTTTGCTTTCCGAATGCCCATTCGACATGGGAAAAAGGCAATGCCAGGCTTTAATTCCTCCAGCAGTTTTCTTACATGCTCACTAACAGAGTTTTTCAGTTTTTTTTCAATGCATTAAGTTTAAAACAATCCAATAAATGTATTTTGAGTTTTCCTCCTTACAGTCATGATAAAAAGCTAAAAAGTGTCTTTTTGGTTTTGCAGGTGCACATCAGGAAACAGCTGAATGACTCTGGAGCTTCCTCTGTTCATCCAGGAACGCTTCCAGCTTCCCTCCTTCAATGAACAAAGCAAATTCATGTTCAAAGCAGGAGTGCAGCACAGAAGCAAAACCCCCGATGGGCTGTGTCATCCTCTATGTCACAGAGGAACCCGAGCTAAACTCTCTGAAGCGATCTCTGTGCTGAAGAACAATGTTCAATTAATACGAAGTCATCCCGTCTGTTGTGTGCTCGTTTGCCTTATTCGCCTCCTACCTATCAAGCTTTTTGGTACGCTCCACACTGACATTGTTCCAAAGAATAAACTCAACCTGGAGGCTTCAGTGGCCTGTGGCAGTGCCCGCAGGTTACCAGGGGTTTAGAGGGATAAGCCCAAAAGCTGGAAGAGGCAGATGGGTTTCTAAATTCTCATATTCGGTAGTGTTCATGAGATACCACCTGCCGTCGCGGATGAAATCCACTGATGTCATAGCGCTGAAGTTGTTGCTCATCCAGTTTTTAATGGGGATTTTCTATTTAATGTGCATGCAGAGTAATGTGAAACAAACATTTTCCTTCTGGTTTCACCAGAGTGAGATGTGAGGAGAAGTTCAGAGCCAGTGAACCCTTACAGTGTGTGTGAAACACATGCAGCCAAAGCTGCAGGGATTTAAAATCAAACTGATATAATTTATCAGGCTTTTTTCAAGGAGCTGATTGGTTCATTTCATTAAACTCTTCACCGCAAAAAAAAATAAATCTAAATAAGTAATTTCTTCTTAAAATAAGGGCATTTTTCTTGAGTTAAGGATTTAAGTGAGACACTTTGTCAACAGAACAAGACACTTACACTTAAAATAAGAAAACAATTGCATTGTCTTATTTCAAGTATTTTATCTAGATAATTATTTTTAAGAGTAAAAATACTCATTCCATTGGCAAATCATCTTATATACTGCTCAAATTAAGGGTAAATACCCTTAATTTGAGACATTTTTACCATTTTGAGATCATTTTTGCAGTGTTGTCAAGCACAGGCAGTAAAGAGAGAAAGTTTTTGTTATATAAAAGCGTCCCTGCTCCTTTCCGTTTCCACTCGAAGTCTTCAACTCCAATCCAAGAAGGAATGAATGTGCAACTTATAAATAAAACAACCTAAATATTTGTTCTGTTATTTTTGTCTATGGAGACATAAACAATAAGATATAGAGCAAAAGTATGTTAAGGAAAGCTCTGTGATTCCTGTTAAAAAAGGTTAATTCAAAATGTTGAATTGAAAAATCTTCCTGGATGGGAAGCGAAATGTCGTCAAAAGTGAAGTGGATTGTTTTGACCTTTTTTTGGACTGACTATGATTCGGATGACTGAAAATCTTCACCAACATATTGAGCGTCGCAATTAGATAAACTAGTTTGGAAAACATTAGTTCTGACACACAAAATGTAGGAACTCCAGCTTAATAAAAAAACAAACAAACAAAAATAACTTATTTACAAAAAAACAATGTTAGAATAATAACATTTATTTTCAGTTTAACTTGAATATAAGTTTTTTTTTTTCACTAGGGACTGAAAGATAAGGATAAAAAAGTTAGGAACTCCAGCTTAATTAAAAAAAAACAGACAAAAATAACTTTACAAAATAACAATGTTACAATAATAACATTTATTTTCAGTTTATCTTGAATATATTTATTTTTTTTCCACTAGGGACTGAAAGATAAGGAAAAAAAGCAATACATAAAACTGTGAGAAGCTTCAAAGTTAATAATTCATGTTCTGCAGGCGGCTCAGGATATCTAAAGGATGAAATTATTCTTTTCTGATCCCCAAAGGCTGCAGTGATCAGCTTAGACATGAAGCCGTTATGGGAAAAAAATGCTTGGATCAGAGGCCAAAGTTTCCTATTTATAAATCCAAAGAAAAAAACCTGGCATTGTGATTTAAACACAAAGCAACTGGATGGAAACCCAGAAATCGGAGGACATCAATAAGTCCAACTTGGAGTTATTGTGAGATTCATTCCTTCACACTGATGTAAAGGAACAACAGGTGTTTGGAGCTGGAAAACAGGACATTTAAGGACAAAGATCGGTTAAAAATAAAGAAATATAGAAAAAATAAATCTGTGGTTTAAAGCAGTGAACATTTACTAATGAATTACAGTCTGTAAATACGATTTCTATAGAATACAAGTCATCTCAGTAACACATTCAATCTTCAGAGACAATAGAGAACAGAAACGCTTTCAGTGGAACCGCTCTGATTGATTAGAGGCGCTGCGATCAGCTGTGGCCGCCCAGCAGAGCCGCACCGCGGAGCAAACATGCTGCTTCCACCTGCAGGGGAACCTGGAGGTAAAACAGTTTGAGCAGTTTTAGCCGCTTCAAATCCACATCAGTCTGGAGCAGATCAGTTATTCAGGCAGGAAGTCAGTTTAATGATAAATGACAATAATACTCATTTTTATTTATCTCATAATTTTAAAAATTTACCACTGCAGTGCAAAACATTTTAAATCTAAGTAATTATTTTCTTTAACAGCGCTTAACTGATATACCGTATCTTGCCTAAGTGGAATAAAGCAATTTGGAATTTAAAATGAGAAAAACAACAGCAGTCTCTTATTTTCCCCAAGTGAATAATATTTAATTATATTATTTTAAGAGTAAAAATGCTCATTCCATTGGCAGATCATCTTATTTTACCTGCTCAAATTAAGGGTACATCTCTAATTTAAGACGCTGCGTGTGCATTTAGTCCGTCCCCAGGGGGAGCCGGGGCTGCCATTGTGCAGAGGGGGATCATTGTGTAGGTTAAAAGCGCCCCAGAGAGCCAGAGTGGAGACTATCGCGGATTGAACTGGGTACTTGCATCCTTTTCAGAGCACAAGCGCACTGCTCTAACCACTAGACAACACTCCCCGATAGGAGTCAGTTGAGTTTACAATAAAAGACAACATTAAGCGGGTTATTGTTTTTTCGTAATAAAATCATGTTCATACAGTTAATCAACAGCAGTAATAGATATGGACATTAAATCGGAAGAGTAACTTAAAAAACTAAATATTTGAACTCATGAACCTATGATGGAGAGAAAATACATATGGTGATTAAACAAGGATCAGGCAAGCAAGACACTGGTAGGTTCAGTTAAATAAACACTTTGCTTGTTTATCTCTTCACTATTTAAATTGGCTCCTCTGCAGCTGGCTCCTCAGTGAAGCGTGCGCTCCTTTCTTCTTGTTTTCCTCTCTATGTTTTGTACTCAGCTGACTTTTCATGCTGTCTCTAAAGGAATGAAAGAGTTTTTCCAAGCACTAAGCTCACTTAGCTGATTGCTCCTTCCTGTGTTTCCAAAAGCCAAAGTAAATAACCCAGTCCTTTTCTTTTCACTGTAGACAAGCCATCATCTGCTTCTCTGTTCTCCATTTTTCATTTGATGAAATATTAGCTGCATGAATCATGACAGCAGACAAGATAGGAGGGAGAGCAGGAGGCGGGTTACCAATCTACTTGCTCTTTGGAGAGCAGAGTTCGCTGCTTTTGTGATGTTGTCTCCAAAGTCTCCAGCAGCAGAAAGATCTAGATTTGGCGCCAGGAGCTTTTTTAGAAAACTCAAAGTGCTAGGGGGGTCTGAAAAGTGGCTAAATATAGCGACTAAAGCGCTAAGTTGGCAACACTGCTCTTGCATGGTTTGTTTTCAAATGGTTTGTTGCTGTCTGTTTGGACCTTTCTGAACATGTGCGCAGCAAATGGACTGATCCAATATATGTGGGACACTGAAGGGGGGCTGATTGGCCCTAGTATTGCTTAATGGTAAATCCCTGCTTGGCTCTTTGTGCTCAAAATAATTAATGGGCTTCAGTAAGATTTTTAATATGAAGTTAATATCCAATAGCTGCAGCCTGATCAGGACACTGACTTGTTTGTTTTTTTTTTTTTTCCAGGATACCGCTGTTTTCAAGATGGTCATGTTCTTCTCAGGGTTTATGTTTGCATCATCAGCTGTGCTTCTGTTCTACCCACAATGAGCGGAATACCAGTCAGCTGAGAGAGGACACCAAAGGCGGGCATCGCCTGGGAGTCGGGTGCTGTTTGGGCTGTTCACCATGCTGGTCTCACGTTGGGTCTCATCCTCAGTGGCCTGCAGCTTGATGCCTCCTCTCCCCCCTGCTCTCGCCGTCGTTGTTGCACAGTTTCACAGCCTGACTCAGTGTGGGTTCCTCTCAAATCCACACGCTGGCCGCCAGCATCACCGCCGCTGTCTTCACTCTGCAGTAAGCAGAGGCTGTTCAACATTTACCTCTGTGTTCGGGCGCTTCTGACCGCGATGTTGTCGCGTGGACTACATGGTGGGGCGTTTGCGCTACCTCTCACCAAGTGTACTACATATTTAGTCAAGTGGCTCCAAGAAAATTCTGCTGGTTTAACTGGGCCATCACTGGGATCTGTCCTGTTCTTGAGCATCATAGGTGTGCTGGTGCAGTGGTGGTTTACAGCAAGAAGAGTTTCACACACTGAAGGTGAGTTTAGTTCAGTCTGACTAAAAAAGTTCTAACTTAACTTTTTCATATTGTATCACAATATGATATCTGAATAAGCCAACGAAATATAAGCCAAAATATGCACTTTTGAACAACATTGCTTGTAAGATATAAGGAAAAAAATCATATGTGCAAACATTTTCACTTCCAGAGGTCAGAGAGAGGAAGAAGTGGGGTACAGCTGGCGCTTGGACAGGTTGCCAGTTCACGGCGGAGAAGTTAGGGCCAGAGCTAACCTCCAAAACCCACCGTTTTATAAGTTTACAACTAATAACTCAGAATGCATGAAAAGTACACTGGTAAAATGTTTACAATATAGACATTGCTGTAAAACTTAGATTCTCCACAATTCAACCACAAGTTCACTTTATGGACAGAAGCGAGCATAGCTTCAGTGCTTAGATGTAGCAGCATGTCAAAAATGCTAAACATGACAAAGCAACAACAAGCAAGCAGGTCTTTTATTACCCACTGTTCAGAAAAAGACCAATTATTTTTCTAGGATAAAAGAAACAACTTTGAGTCTGTGAGGGACTGAGCCAAAAAAATCAGAGAAGCACAGGAAGTCATTGATGAAAAATAGGTATAAATTTATTTAGCAAAACTAAAGTTCAAACTTCAAACAAGACTGGGCACATCAAGGAAAACAAATGACAAAAGTCAGCATAAATCAAACCTGACACAGGAAAAGACCCACACCAGGGAAACATATATATATATATTGATCAGACCATTTTGAAACAAGAGGGAAACAAATATATTTTTCCTATAGAAAACTACAACAAAAGACCAAACTAATCAGCATCGCTACTTTGAAAAAGTAATTAGTTTAGTTACTAGTTACATCTCCCAAAAGTAACTGAGTTAGTAACTGAGTAAAAGTACAATAAAAGTAAGTAGTTAGTAGTAAAAGTAACTATTGCTTACGTTTGCGAGTATATTAAATTAATAACTGGGGATAATTCTGAAATCCTGTGTTTGGGTTGTTATAGATACTGAAACATGTAGCTACATCCATCCATCCATCCATCCATCCATCCATCCACCATCCATCCATCCATCCATCCACATCCATCCATCCATCCACCATCCATCCATCCATCCATCCATCCATCCATCCATCCATCCATCTCTTTCTCCATATAGGCTAATGATCCTTCCGCAGCTCTCACGTAGTTCCACTGTGGCGCGAAAGCACAGGGTGGCTGTCCTGGCATGCCTTAGCCAGCGCTCGCTAGGCTTCCTGATCGACTAGCAGCAGCGGTGAATCGATGCGCCGCTGCTTGTGCGGAGATAGCAGGAGCCCGCCAGAGTGTATCTGATGGGGAAATGCAGCTATGACGTAACACCAGGTATTTATCCATCAGTGAAAGCGCTGTTTGCCGCTGGAGTCCTCCCTCACTCTCCATCCTCCCCTCTCTCATGACGCGCGCACGAGTCCTATCATGAAAAAAAGGTTAACTGTGCGACCTGAGTAACGTGCAGTAACGGGGTGTCGGCAATTGTAACTGCGTTATAGTTACAGTAAGAGTAATAATTTTGATTACTCGTTTCTAAAAAAGGTAGCGGCTTTAGTAACGTCGTTACTTTCAACGCCTTTACTCCCATCACTGCAAACTAATCAGCACCATACTCAATCAGCAACCTATGAGGAAGAGGACTTTAATATTAACCTTCTAAATGTTATTATTTGTTATTATACAGGAAAGAAATAACCAAGGAGGAAATGGACAACACCCATCCTAGATTAAGATTTCTGAGTTATTAAAATATATTATTTTCTTTTTCTACAAACATGCACTCAAAAATGTTATATTATATTAAATGCTTTTAAGTTGAAAAAAAAAGAAAGAAAAAGTTCAAAGTTGAAATGCTTTACAAGACACCATCTGAAACATTTGGCATCCTTTGATCTGAAATATTTATTTCAACTCTGCTTCCCAGATTCACAGAAAAAACTGACCAAACATGAAAGGAAGCAAAAAAGTAAAGAAAGAAGAAGACCCAAAACATACCGTCAGCGCAAGCCTCCCCCCTTGAAGCGATACGCAGGAGATGTCCTCGCACCGGTAAGTTACCAAAAAAGGAAAAATGCATAAAGGTCCTGATTCTGTTTCAGCTGTTTGATGCTTTAACAGCAATCCCCTCTGCTTTCCGCCTTCCAGAGTTACCTCCACAGACTCCAGGAGCGTCAGATGGGAACAGGCTCCTCCACCAGCAGCGTCAGCACAATCACACACACTTTGATTGACTTTAACTTTGAGACGGGCTCCATGGTGCCCCTCACTGCTGCCTCACCAATCTTCACAGTCTGAACATTCAGGACCGACCAGCTGAAGGATCATCTCTGGAGAAGCAACAAAAGCTGCAGAAATATCAGCTGCCAGCCTTATCAGATGATTATTTAACCGATGCATCGTTCCTCATCCTCTTAATAGTCCATGGAGAGTTTAATTCTCACAACTGTTGTATTCAGCTTATCATGTTTTTTTTCTTTCATGTAAATAATTCAGTTTATTATTTATGCTTGTAGCGACAGTGGAGAAAAAAACTCCCTTTGAACACAGGAAGAAACCTCCAGCAGAACCAGGCTCAGTGTGAGCAGCTATCTGCTGAGGCCGACTGGGGTTCAAGGAGACAGAAGCAGACATAGAAAAATAAGAAACACAAAACAAACAAACCAACACATCTTCTTCATCGTTGTTAGAGCAGTCCATGGTTTTCATCCAGGTCCAAACCACATTATATTTGGGGAATGTTTACAGGGATTATGGAGGACCAACTCTGCCATATTTGAAAATAAATACAGAAATAAATAAATGCTCAATGCGGCCAAATAAGCATACTGCGATTAATTGCCACCAAAAATACAATAAAAAATAAATATGAGTAGAGATGGGTATACAGTGGAGACATAAATGTATATAACTCTTTTTAATTAGCAGCTTCTTAATTTTAAAGTATTTATTTATGGTGCATGTTATATTTTGTCGACATTTATTCTTCCTTTGTGATTTTTACCCTAGTTATTTCTTTGCTGCTGTTTATTTCTTGCCTTCCCTTTTTACATTTCTGTCTGCAAACATTTCTGCCTCATTATGCAAATGATGAGGGCGTGTCCTAGAGAGTCAACTTCTGCTCATTGGTTGGCGGACCCATCTTCTTAACTCACAGAGCTCATGAGTATTAAGTTAAATGTTCTCTTCTCTGTTGCTGTTGTTCAATAAAAGTCACGTTTTAAGATCATTTGAGGCGAAACGTTATAGTTTTAAGCATCACCATATGGCCCATTCACAGATTTAATGCGTAATTTAAAAAGAAAATGTTCGAACGAGAGGACTTCGCGGCAACGGTGGGCTCGAAGCTAGCGGACAGCCCGTCTGCAGCAGCATATAAAAATACAAAGGAAGAATAAAACAGACACAAATATTATAACATAAACATAAATAAAGTACTTAAAATATAAGTAATTAAAAAAATAAAGTTGAAGATTATAAAGGACAAAAATAAATAAGGTAAATATTGCAAATACAAATGCAAGTAATTAAAGAAGCTAATTAAAAGAGTTATATACATTTATATCTAACTGTATAATTTTAATTTCTAAATTTATTTAAGTTTATTGTATTTTTGGTGGTAATTAAATATCAAATGCTTATATATTTATTGAGCATTTATTTATTTCTGTATTTATTTTTAAATATGGTAGAGTTGGTCCTCCATACAGGATGTCCCAAATAACATTTTAAAATGGTAGGAATTGGACACACAGGTCACTTGGTCAGTTATAACCAATTTTTTTGGTTTATGATCTGTGCGTTTTAAATCTTTGGACTCTTAAATATTATGGTATTTTTTCATTTTCATGGCTTGTAAAACTGTATTAGCATTTTGTTTTAATGCTGCATCATGTATTTCATCTAGATATATATCTTTGGACATTCAGAACAAATGTAAGGTGTACAATTTTGAACCAAGTGGATCTGTATGCTCTGTTTTTATATGTCAGAACGACTTAAATATGTAATTAAACAATCAACAAGTTATATCACAACAGAGAGCAAACATGCAGGCATCCGTGTTGCACCTATAAAAACTGCTGCACATGAAAATATCATCCATAGTGTTAAGATGAGTGTTTGTTGAAGAATGTAGCTATATGCATGTTAAAAGGTTATGTAGTGCCAGAACAAAAACAGTTTCTTAACCTGTTTAATCCGGAATTGGAGCAAAATATCAATACTATCATGTTCCTTTAAATGCTAAGCAATATTCAATAGTTAAAGGTTCACTGGGATGCATTTCTAACCCCTCCCGCCAGCATTTTCAACAGTTAATAAAGAATGAAGAGTGAAATTAATTTTCGTAAAAATAATAAAACTTCTATATTTGACGTATAATTATATTAATTTTAACTGCGCGTTGTGCTGTGTAACAGAACTCAACATCGTTAGCTCAAAAATGGAAATAATGTCAATTAAAAGATTTGCACGCGGTAAAACTGCCCACCCCCCTTATTTAACTGCACTTTAGAGCAATGTAGATGAGACTTTTATTTTATTTTTATTGCAATGTTAAAGCAGATTAAAATCCTCCATCTGTAAATGCTAGAATGACTCAGACTCCTAAAGTGGAACATTTTTTGTTGCCGTGAATAAGAAAAAGGCAATTTGTTCAAAAATCTCCAATCAAATTAAAGACTGTGAGCATTTCAGGTGCTGAGTTAGGCTTTTATTTTGAAGTCAAAAAGTTTAAATTTATTGACTGAAATATTTAATATCTTTGCGAATTAGAATAAAGAAATAAAGTACATCCATCCATCCGACTACAAAATCCCCCTTTTATTCCTGAATTTAGTGAATAAATATCATTTAAACAATCTAAACTGACACCAAACAGGGGAAGTGAAAATCTGGCAATCAGAGAGAAAATGTTACACAGTCTTTATACAGTTTATTAAAGCCCTAAATGATCATATTGTAGATTTTCTCTTACCTGAATAACTATTCTTAGTCAGTTTGACAATTATTTCATGATTTATGTATGAAAAAACCAATCCAGTTAACCTATTCTTGTACAAATTCACATAAATCGCAGAATAAATAAAATACAGGAATAGCAATAGTTTCAGTGTAAGATATTTGCTACTGAGTTAATATGAACAAAATGAATATAAATCTGAGTTATTCCAACTTTTATTGCAGTAATACAGCCTCATCTATGGTCTGATAAGTTTACAGTCATAACAGGATTTAACAGGAGGAGGATCCTGTGGTATCAGCCCTAAAAACGGAGTCAAATTATCCCAGATATTTCTTCACTGCTTTAAACAGAAACTGTTTAGATCATGTCTGCGTTGAGCCGCTGAGGGCCTCCGGTGGTTCAATCATCACACTGCATCCAGTGAGATGCTGTGTCCCGGGGATATTTCTTCTCCACCGTTTGATCCTTGAGGTTGACTCGCCAGTGCTGGCTGCCTTTAAACACGTACACATTGCCGTCCGTCCACGTCACAGCGGCATCCGTGTTGCTGGGAACCCCGTTAAAAAGATGCCCAATAGGTTTGGGGTATGAACGAAGGTCTGTGCGACCAAATTCATCCCAAGGCCAGTATCCGGAACCCTAAGGACAGATAAATGTGTTCATTTAAAGATGGAGAAGTTGCAGAATAGTGTGAATCGATGGAAACAGTGATTCTGTTTCTTACCTTGAGAAAGATCAGCCTTTTGTTCTTGGGGAGATAAAGAGCAGAGTCGATATTTGCTGGGATGTTGGTCAAACGTTTGGGGAAGCCTCTGTCAAGTTTGAAACCCGTGTACCTCCACACTTTGTCCCCTGAAATGAATTCAAATCCAGTTTAAAATAAAGTTGCATCATCTACATGATGGATTTTCTTTATTACAAATAAGCCTTGGCTGGCATGAAATAATAAATCCACCTTTCAGGAAGTAAGATTTGCCGCTCCGCTGAGAATAAACAGCTGCATCGATGCTTCCTGGCAGCTCCTTCCACAGCCCAGCAATCAGAGTGGGAGAGCTGTGACCAGAGCTGGACACCGTCCACACATACTGTCCACTGAAAACATATGTCTTACTTGATGGAGCTACATGCACACAAAAAAATAAGAGAAGAAATTACTGGAGGGTTGTAGAACTTCTTAAAAAGGCAAAACCCTTGATGTTATCTTATATAAAATGAAAAATAAAGCTGATTGTATCAAGAGTCTCAGGACCTGACATGACTGCATCCAGCGTGGCTTTGCATGGATCAGGGACAACACCACCCGGCACAGGCTGAGGAATTACAGGCGCAGCACTCTTCTCTGGTTTTCCTAAAAGAAAGACAGAAATATTTTAAATCTAAAGAAAATAATTTATATTAAAAGTATGAAACATAAATACATTCTATCGAAACTATTTTAAAACTGAAAAGTAGTCTTTTCAGTTTAAAAATAGTTCAAAGCTGAATGTACAAAATAAAAACTCTGTAATGTTTCTTGATACAGGAAGTATCAGATATTTATGATTATGTCATTTTTCTCCGTCATTTACTATAGTACTTAGGGGCACAGAGGGTTTACTTTTTCTTAAGGGCTTTATCCTTTTATACTGAGAACACAGGAACACAGAAAAACTGCTCATATTCAGAAATCAAACTTCTGAAAGTTCTTTAAATCTGAAATGATTCCATCCTGTTCAATAAATGATCAGTGTTTTTAATTCAGAGTAATTTTCATGTGAATGTGCTTTACTGGAGGCA